>MNCI01038036.1:3276564-3354604 GCA_015680685.1 Gnetum montanum | reverse complement strand
TTCACTCTAGGACTCCTACTGCGGGCACATGGGAAAAATTCTAACTCTGGAGTGATCAATCTGCCAGAGCTTCGCTACTTCTAGCCAGGATTGGGAAATGAAGGGAGTGCCGCCTCTTATTTATAGATATGACGGCAGGACGCGATATCGCGTACGCAATATCGCAAGGGAAGACGCGATATCGCGTACGCAATATCGCATGGGATGCGATATCGCGGCGGCCGCGATATCATGGCCCAGTGCATGTCGCATCTCATCAGCTACCAAATAAGGCCTAATGTCAAATGTATAAAGTGTTCACTCTTGTTGTCGTGAACACCAGTTTTTTCATGTTCTGTAATGATGATCAGTTCACATGTCATCCCATTCACCATTAGTTCCATTCAAGTCAATAATCCTATACTTTCCCAATATTTTGTAGGGAACTCGAGGATGAGTTTTTATTTAGTCATGGGGGTATGATGGGACGCGATATCGCATGGGCCGTAATACCCTGCGATATCATGTACGCGATATCGTAGCCCACCTCCAGTTCTATAAATAAGAGGCAACTCTCCCTTATTTCTCCATCTAGATCTAGACCTTAGCCAAACTCTTGCCATTTTTCCATTCCAGAGTTTGAATAATTTCCATGTAGAATAATTTCCATGTGCCCGCAGTAGGAGTCCCAAAGTGAATGGATATTTATTCGAGCAATTCTGTACCTGAGCACACAATTGTGTATGACAATAAAGACGAACTTTTGGATGAACCTTGCAATATATGGACTAAGCTAAATAGGACTTTAATTATTGTTAATTGTTTAAATGCTTTCTTAAGGACTTAATCTCTCTTAACCCTCAATTCTCATAGTAAAGTGCATTCAGTACGACTGCTTCAAGCACATGTGTTATGCTTGGTAATCCCAGTAACGAATAGCGTTTGGTAATCCTAGCAGCGTTGCATTGGTTCAGGGTGTGAAACGGCAAGTGGGAACAGATACTGATGCTAGGGTAATTAAGGCTTAGCTAGTTAAAGTTAGTTACTTAGTCTCTTCACCCTTTCCCTCATTAGCATAGGCAATAAAAGAGAAAAGATATAAAAATCACACACCTCAAACTCACTTAACCATACAACCATGACAAATACAAGTGAGTTTGGGAGAACAACGATTGATTAACCTTAGGTGTTCCATAAGGCATGTAGGCACTGAATCTTCGGAGTTCGACTAGATCGCGTGTGTAATGCTCGTATTCGTATGGTTGAGTGTAGGGATACCTCGCCACTCAGCAAATACATTAGATCCAATAATGAGAAATAGAAATAGATTTTAAATCTATTTACTATACCTTGAGTAGATTCTAGACTCATGTAAGAAGAAGGCTCCTTAATAGCAAGATTCCAAAGCTTCACAATATGGCTCTATGTAATGGCTATAAGGATGGCTCTACAAGATCTTCAATCAATAATGAAATGATGAGAGAGGATGATATAAATCTAAGTTGATGTAAAGAGAGAGAGGCATGACATGACTTTTGTACCAACATCTAGGACCTTATGATTGCTTTCTAAAAATAACAAGATCTTTCATCAAGCTAGTCACATGAGAACATGATTCCAAAACTTGGATTAATTCCAAGGTAAAGATATTGGTGTAACATGATAGAAGACTAAGAAACGATTCATGAAGGCCAAAATAGGATATGACATGTTATGAAATAACACATTCTACCTAATACTACCAAAATATATTTTAAGTCTAATTTTTAAAATATCAAATTATCACATAAGAGCATGGGCCACTATTCATCTAGCCTATTCTTAGTAAGAAATATCAAGAATCAATCATCACCAAGAAAATAATCCAATAATTTTAAATGATAAAGAAAGAGGATTAACATTAGGTTGATAGCCAACTATAACACCATGTCAAATCTTAAGGATTCTAGGTCATTCCCTTGATGTAATGTGCATTAGTCATAATTGTAAATGAACAAAGATATAGCTCTTCCTAGAGGTGAAAAGTAAAAGAGAACTCATCTAACCTATTCCATTTTATTGGAACAAGGCTAGGATGATTATTTACAAATAGATAAGAAAGAATTTTATTTAAAATTTTTATTTAATGATGCCCTCTATCCTCACTTGGAATATCTTAAAACAATTTTACCATACCATTGTTTAACCAACTATTCCTTATGGGTGTGTTGTATGGGATCCTAATCTCATCATCATCATCATCATCCTAGCCTTATCTCAACAAAAGGGGGTTGGCTAAAAGTAGATTGGCTTATTTTGTATTCTTCCTTTTCTTTCTTTAACTTCATCAAGGAAACTTTTAAACCCACAACCTCCATCACAAGAGATGAGTGTTTTGACTGCATGTGTGTTGGGTGTATGGTATCCTAATCTATTAAATAAATATTGGAAATAAATAAATAAAATCTAGAACATTTTTCTACTTGATGAATTTAAAGTGAACAAATAAACACAATGTGATATTATGCTTAATGAAGCATAAGCCCTTAAAAGTTGAAGCTATTTGTTAGTTTATAGCCTACACTCATAATCTTTCTACATCCTCAATGGATAAATACTCTAAAATGTGACGATGAAAACCCACGATAGAGGATAAATTCTTAAGGGAGTTCTATGACTTAATAAATAAAATATTCAAGAGTATATTTTTTATTTTGGTCCTATGCAAGTTTACAAATTGGTAAAATAAGTGGTATTTCAAAAACTTTGTGAGAGTGTAAAAGGTAAAAAAAAATGTTTCCATTTGAATGGTAATTAGGGGAGGCCTTAATTGAAAGCCAAACTATTTATATGCTATTATTTCTCATTATTTATGATGCACACTTAGTAGAGCATGAATGAGATCATCATCTAACAATTAAAATATATACATGGCTTAAAATTTCTCATGAAGAACAAATATGGCAATTGTGAACCACAAATAGTATTGAAGATGAAGACCACATTTTCTTGCAGTTTGTTGCATTAGTGCACATTAGACATAAATGGGATATTATAATTGCAAATTTAGATGATTTGTTTCAAATATTACTAAGAATAGTTGGTAATTTTCTTAATTTTGTTTTCAAAACTCATAGCATGTATATTTTGACTAATAGATCCAAAGGATCTATAGATGTAATAAAATTTCAATTATAATTTCACAAGGTTTAGAATCATAGAAGTCTAAAATCCTTAAGAATTATGATTCAAAAGACTTTTGAATCGTGCTTGTAGTTGCGAAATTGAATCATAGTAATAGAACTATAATGAAAGATTTCTAAAGAAGTCCTTGCCCATAAAGTAGTAAAATTAAGTTTCAAAATTTTTTCAAGAATTGTAATTTGGGATCACGAACAAGAATATAAAACATTGTATTAATGATAATTGATTCCAATGAAGTAGAGTACTCAACTTTCCCTTTTAAATAGTAGTCAAACTCTCTTTTATCCTTTTTCTCATAAGAGGTAAGATTTTGTATTTTGTAACAAACATGTTGATTAAGTTCTACAAAAGATTTTGTAAAATCTTCTTTTTTCTAATGCTTGTGTACTTTTCTTAAAAGATATAGTTTAAGTTATTATGAGGTGAATAAGAAAATCATTAAAAATATTTTTAAAAATAAGTTTAATCTTTTTGTTATTAAGATTTTTTTAGAAAGAAAATTTTAAAAAATGAAAAAGCTAACCACGGTTGTAATTATATTAGAATACGTAAATCCTTCGTTTACTTCTACTCCTCCGTAACCTGCTTAAGTGCTTTTAATTTACAAGGTTTCTTTCAACCTTAGTCGTTTATCTTTAACGCATTCATGTCAAAACAGTTGTAAATACCCTACGCACGCTTGTTAAAGGATTCGACACTTTTGAAGGCCTATGCTACCAAACAATTTTACCTGACATTGACATTGTTACTGATCGATGGCAGAGGTAACAATTGCAATGATTAACCATAACGCGAATTTTTTAACCGAACATCATGTACTGTGGATGACTGTACTGTGCATACTAGAAATTTTCTAGTACTTTTAAGTTTACCTAATCTGTGCGTATGGGAAATTTCTAATAATTATAGGTTTACGTAATATTTTATAGATAATATAATGGCCAAGCTTGGCTATTGTTTCAATTTTTTGGTGCGCTCAGCGTGTAAAATACCGCACATACAGCATCGTGCCATGACTGCTCAAGCTGCTAAATCATTTTCTTCATTCCTCTTTCTTCATCAGCAAACGCGAGGTTAAAAATTGCACAAGATAAAACAATAAAGAAAGAAAAGAGTGGCGTAAGGGCAAACCAAAGGCAGCTTAGTTTAGCGTAGCGTATTTCAACAAAGCCACACATAGAAGAAGAGGAGCTGTCTGTGTCTCTCTGCCTCCGTCTGTCTGGCACTCTGTCTATACGGATTTTAATTTTGATTTTCCAAACACTTAGTTTCCAACGAAGAAACAGCATCCACTATCCAGCTCCAACTCCAGGAAACAATAACATGATGCAATGGAATGGAATACAGATGTACAGACAGACAGACAGACACTAGTGTTCTAATAATGTACATGGATGGACGGACGTTCGTTGAGCTGCTGCTTGCCGTCCGTTTTCAAATTTCAAAATCGTATAACAAACGTTGTCTAACTGTACTGTCTCATGTATCATGGATGGATGCATTTATTGAGGAGTTGTTGTTGGTCCTCTTTTCTTGAAGAGCCGTGCACGCGTTTTCAATTTCAAACTTCCAATCAACAATCTCAACGTGCATTGAGCTGCACTGTACTGGGTGACGCCGTTTTAATCAAGAAATTGTTTTGTAGCTGCTCCTTGCAAACAGCAGCAGTCCCACTTATACATACACACACGATAAATGGAAGATGATGATTTTTTCGGCGATGTACAAAGAAATCTTCCTCTCCTCTCTTCTCTGCTTATATACATCCATCCATCCAGTGTTTTAATTGCTCTTGCTTCGGTTCAAACCCTGGCAGGCAGGCAGGCAGAAATGCCTCTATGCATTCCCTGCCCTGCTCCATAAAAAACTAAACCTTCTTCTGTTGCTCCTCCTTCCTGCCTTTACTTTTAGCCTTTTTGGAAGGAAGCATCCTTGTGCGTCTCCTGTGACTGACTGTTAGAAACTGCGTGTTTTCCCCTTACAATTAAGATTTCTCCCGTAGCACAATTGTAAGCTAAGGATAATCGTTGGTACGTGAAGTGCAGTAAGTGTTTTTAAGGCATTCAGTAGCCATGGATCTGGTTTCTGCATTTTTAGGCATATCAAAGCGGCGGAAACGACGGAGAGATCTCGTGGTAATTAACAAGTAGCGGAAGCGCACTTTTGAGGCGCAATCATTGCATGCATGGTTTTTTTGCACAACGCACGAACTCTACTGACATTGCTTTTCTGTGTTTGGGATTTGCAGACTGTGGATATAAAAGTGAGGATGGACTGTGAAGGATGCGAGAAAGTGGTGAAGAGCTCGGTATCTTCTATGTCAGGCAAGACAAAAAATACAAGTTATCCGTCCCTTACATTTTAATTATAACTCCGGACTATGGCCGATGATTCCATGAATGGGATATATACATAATATATTGAACTGAACTGAATTGTGTTTGAGATAGAGAGAGAGAGAGAATGACTGATATTGGTGAACAGAAGGTGTGAAGAGTGTGGAGGTGAACAGAAGGCAGAACAGAGTAACGGTGACGGGATACGTGGATCCAGAGAAGGTGTTGAAGAAAGTAAGAGCCGGAACAGGTAGAAGAGCAGAGATTTGGCCGTATGTGGCCTATCAACTTGTTTACGAGCTATGCATCAAAAGAATCCGATTCGTGGAAGCGAGGAATCGAGGATTCGTGATTCTGAACGTGTCGGGTACGTGTGCCTCAAAAAAAAGTGGGGACGGGTTCGTAGCCGGGGACGTGATAGAGAAAATTTAAATATATTAATTTTTTTAAAAAAATTAAATCTCATATATCATATTAAAAACATTGTAGAATATAGAACAAGTACAATGTAAATTCAAAATATTGTTAATGCTTAAAAATTACATAATATTGTTAATGCTTAAAAATTACATAAAAGATTGCAATGAAACATTAACCATTGAATCTCATGTGTATTATAAAATATTTTAGCATTATCATATATATATATATATAATAATGTTACAAAATTATCTCTCTTTAAATCACAAAAGAGTTTCTTGCCAAGCTTAGAAATTGTCACATTGTTCATAGAAATTGTCACATTGTTCAAATTCTAATTTTAGCCTATATTTTCTCCTTGCTCTACTCTAAAGAGTAAATTTGTAAAACCTGCTTCATTTTGTTGTATGTCATTAATATCATTTACATGGTAATCATCTTCATCAAGAATTGAATCATCAATATTAAGATTCATTGCTCCAGGAACATTAACTATGTCAGTAGATTAACATCCCAACAAAGAATAAGTGATTGCCTATATTTTATTTTCTTTCTTTCTTCCAATCTAATCATGCTACGAAGATATACTAATTTTTTAACTTTTTTTGGAGTTAGACTATTTCTTTTGATCCAATAAATAAAAAAGTATGTTGACCAATTTCTTTTAGAAGAAGATGCAACCTACATAAATGATAAAAACAAGAATAAATTTTTGCATTGTTAAAAAATTCATTTTATAAATTATTTAAACTTCATCAACAAACAAACTCAAAGCCTAAAACCTAATAACCTATTAATCATGGTGTTTAAAAAAGGCATGAATATATAAAACATCACTATTTCAAGTTTTCAAATCACATTTCATAAATTAATTAAGAAAATTAATACGTATTAATATTTGTTATATGTTTAATAAAAAAACTGATATGAGAAAGAAACTTCACTGCTAATGTTTGAAATCTAAAAGTATTTCCACCATGCAAACTCCACCATCTAGCTGAATCTTCTTCAGTTATTCCATCCATATCAATTATAGCATCTTCACATTTAAATGCTTTTGTATGTCCTTTAGTAAATTGAAGTCATTCCTTTCTAATTAAGCTAACCTTACAAGGTGAATGTAATCGTTTTAACATATTATAAAAAAACCTGTTCTTACATCAAAATTGTCACAAGGCCTTGTTGGATTTTTATCTCTATGTTTTGAAGAATATCACTTAATATTTAGTGCATATGCAACCATATGCAATGGGGTATTTGTAACATTCCATCTTTTTAGAATCAATGGAAATAACTGAGCATTATAAAAATCAAGAGAGCTATCAATTTCTATAACATATTTTCATAAATTACATAAATTTCTCCATGCAGATGTATCTTTATCAACATAAAGAATGAAATCAACAATAGGTTGTGCCATTAAGAAAAATATTGCTACATTTTCATAGAAAACTAATACCAAGCATATAAGCCAATAAAGTTTATCAGATTTTTACACCAGGAATCCCTTTTTCCTTCCCCACCACCATTTTCACAGAGCTCTATCTGCTTCTGCGCTGTTAATAATGCTCTCGGCAAGTTCACGACACGTTTAGGACTTATGGGCTTGCTTTATAAAGTTGGGATAGCAGGAGATTCAAGGAGTTTTCGAATTTGTTGTTGGCTCTTGCATGTTTGACTACAGATGTTGACTAGGGCTTCCTAAAAAGATTTGGGAAGGATATGGTGCCGAAATTTTGTTTGAACTTTGAACAAATGTATGCTTCAACTATTTTGTTTGCACTTGCAGAGGGAGAGAGGCTCGAATGACGGCCATAGGTTGTGCATTTATGACTGCCGTTACCTGAAACCAGAGACGCAACATGAGATGGCCATGGCCCATGAATAAAAATATGAAACCAATCCACTAAATAAAAATCTTTTCTCTAAAATCATCTGAATAAACTAAAACAAAAAGTAAAGATAAGGTAAATCTAAGCAAAATAGGCAACTCAATTGATACGAAAATTCACTAAAATCCACTACTAAAGATCAGACAGGAACGTGTTCTCACAAAAACTGGAAGAGCAAGACGAAAGGGGAAAAAAAGTGGATTTCGTGCTCACGAATCACGATAGAAGAAATCTTTACAGCAACTAGGGAAAGAAGCAGGCAAGCCCGTCCAGATTCTGTTAGAAGGAAATGATCGATTTTCTGAAAAATAGAAACTGAAAAATATAGAATAATAAAGTATAGAATGATAGATGTGCAGCGCATTCTGTAAACGTAACAACTCATTCTCTAAGCATCAACAGATAAATCCAATAAGGCAAGTCTCCTACCCAGTCACCCAAATCAGACTGGGTAGACGAGACCCTGCATCAAAAAAAAATGTTCATGAATAAAAATATGAAACCAATCCACTAAATAAAAATCTTTTCTCTAAAATCATCTGAATAAACTAAAACAAAAAGTAAAAATAAGGTAAATCTAAGCAAAATAGGCAACTCAATTGATACGAAAATTCACTAAAATCCACTACTAAAGATCAGACAGGACGTGTTCTCACAAAAACTGGAAGAGCAAGACGGAAGGGGAAAAAAAGTGGATTTCGTGCTCACGAATCACGATAGAAGAAATCTTTACAGCAACTAGGGAAAGAAGCAGGCAAGCCCGTCCAGATTCCGTTAGAAGGAAATGATCGATTTTCTGAAAAATAGAAACTGAAAAATATAGAATAATAAAGTATAGAATGATAGATGTGCAACGCATTCTGTAAACCTAACAACTCATTCTCTAAGCATCAACAGATAAATCCAATAAGGCAAGTCTCCTACCCAGTCACCCAAATCAGACTGGGTAGACGAGACCCCTGCATCAAAAAAAACTGTTCATGAATAAAAATATGAAACCAATCCACTAAATAAAAATCTTTTCTCTAAAATCATCTGAATAAACTAAAACAAAAAGTAAAGATAAGGTAAATCTAAGCAAAATAGGCAACTCAATTGATACGAAAATTCACTAAAAACCACTACTAAACATCAGACAGGAACGTGTTCTCACAAAAACTGGAAGAGCAAGACGAAGGGGAAAAAAAGTGGATTTCGTGCTCACGAATCACGATAGAAGAAATCTTTACAGCAACTAGGGAAAGAAGCAGGCAAGCCCGTCCAGATTCCGTTAGAAGAAAATGATCGATTTTCTGAAAAATAGAAACTGAAAAATATAGAATAATAAAGTATAGAATGATAGATGTGCAGCGCATTCTGTAAACGTAACAACTCATTCTCTAAGCATCAAAAGATAAATCCAATAAGGCAAGTCTCCTACCCAGTCACCCAAATCAGATTGGGTAGACCAGACCCTGCATCAAAAAAAAATGTTCATGAATAAAAATATGAAACCAATCCACTAAATAAAAATCTTTTCTCTAAAATCATCTGAATAAACTAAAACAAAAAGTAAAGATAAGGTAAATCTAAGCAAAATAGGCAACTCAATTGATACGAAAATTCACTAAAATCCACTACTAAACATCAGGCAGGAACGTGTTCTCACAAAAACTGGAAGAGCAAGACGGAAGGGGAAAAAAAGTGGATTTCGTGCTCACGAATCACGATAGAAGAAATCTTTACAGCAACTAGGGAAAGAAGCAGGCAAGCCCGTCCAGATTCCGTTAGAAGGAAATGATCGATTTTCTGAAAAATAGAAACTGAAAAATATAGAATAATAAAGTATAGAATGATAGATGTGCAGCGCATTCTGTAAACGTAACAACTCATTCTCTAAGCATCAACAGATAAATCCAATAAGGCAAGTCTCCTACCCAGTCACCCAAATCAGACTGGGTAGACGAGACCCCTGCATCAAAAAAAAATGTTCATGAATAAAAATATGAAACCAATCCACTAAATAAAAATCTTTTCTCTAAAATCGGGGGGGTAAACTAAAACAAAAAGTAAAGATAAGGTAAATCTAAGCAAAATAGGCAACTCCCCTGATACGAAAATTCACTAAAATCCACTACTAAACATCAGACAGGAACTGTTCTCACAAAAACTGGAAGAGCAAGACGGAAGGGGAAAAAAAGTGGATTTCGTGCTCACGAATCACGATAGAAGAAATCTTTACAGCAACTAGGGAAAGAAGCAGGCAAGCCCGTCCAGATTCCGTTAGAAGGAAATGATCGATTTTCTGAAAAATAGAAACTGAAAAATATAGAATAATAAAGTATAGAATGATAGATGTGCAGCGCATTCTGTAAACGTAACAACTCATTATTTAAGCATCAACAGATAAATCCAATAAGGCAAGTCTCCTACCCAGTCACCCAAATCAGACTGGGTAGACGAGACCCCTGCATGAAAAAAAAATGTTCATCGTCTTCTATGGCATTGCCTGCAAATGAAAAACTGAAAATGAAGCAAAAAAATTTTAAGCTGAAAGAGAAACAAAGCATTTGGAGAGTAGCATCCAAATCCCTATCAATGGCGGAATAGGAGGAGCGTCTGTAAATAAAAGGTTGGACGCGGATGCAATTTGCAGCAAACAGGTAAGATTTGACGCAATTTGCAGTTAAAATAGGTAAGATTTTAATTGACAATGAATGTTCTCGTTGAGAGTTGAAAAATCGAACGAAAAATTATAATTTACGTACCCAATGCGGATTTTACACGCTTCTGTACGCGTGCCCGAATCCACCGCGAACGGTTCGTGAGATTTTCTTGGGAATCGCGAATCTCCGGCGCATAGTTTACGAGCCATATGCTCTTAATGTCTACGACAAGAAGGCTCCCCCTGGCTTCGTTCGCCATAACAATAATTATAACTTCCAGTGTACCCCATATCGGTCTTATTACGAGAAATACACTACCTTTTTCTGCGAAGACAACACCAATGCCTGCACTATCATGTAGATTGTAGATTATATGTCACTTACATGTATTTATATTTACAGTTTTACAGTAATAGTCTGCTCTGCTCTTTACTAAGTACTACATTACCTTACCTTACTAATCAAGCTTCTCAGTAAATAAGTTTTGTGGTTCGTTTCTGGCATGGATGTTGGTTTGGTTGAAGCTTGACTTTGTATGCCCTGGGAACGACTGTTTAAAATGATGTCAGGTTGTGAGGAGGCTTCGGCATAACAGCTGCACGCACACAAAATTGGAACTGGAAGAAGCAGAAACAGCTTCAGGTTTAAAAAATAAGCAGCATAACATCCGTTTGTGGCCTAGTTTAGATTTTTTCTACATAAATTCTTTTCGATTTAAACTCTTCGTGTGCAGAAGTTCTCGAAAAAGTTTTGCAATATTTTGGTTAGCATAGGATTCGCTCAGATCTCCTATTGCTATGGTTCAAACTTTTCTGGCCCCTGCCCCGGACACAATATGTAGCCTATTTTATTTTTTATTTTTCCGAATTAATAAAACTGTGGACAGTCTATTCTGTTGTTACTATGACCGTGCCCAAAGAGCATTGCGCAGTGGTGGGAAAGGTAATCACATCCTACAGATACTACTGCTATCGTCTTAAACACAATAAGCTGAACAGGAAATTCCATTAATCCTTCGAATTTATCCGATAAGTTTCAGAATTTTTGTTAAAAACATACCAATTGTATAATTTTGGAGAATGTTTTTTTTACATAACTCACTGGAAATGTAACTGTGCCTAAGTTTTCCAAGACAGGACTGTTACCATTAAGCTAACAAATACCGAACCAAAAAGTATTTAGGATTAAGCAGCCTTCTCCTTTTCATCTGAGAATTAGCAAAAGTAAATGCACAATGAACACTACTCCTGTTGATCTTAGAATTAGCACTATAATAATATAAAGGCATACGAGCTTGTTCCTTTCTAAGCATCTCATGAAGCGTTTAACTGCTAACCAATTTATCAAACCTGAATTATAAATGAATCGGCTGACTAAATCCACTGCAAAAAGTAATATCTAGTCCGGTGCTAATCATGACATACATAAGACAACCGACTGCACTACCATGTGGAATTTCTATCATAGCTGCTTTTTCTTCAGGAGTAAGTGGACATTGAGCTGCAGGTAACTTTGAACCAGGAGACCGGAGGTGCATTGGATGACTTGCCGGATTCCATACCAAATTTTAGTAGAATCTTTTGAAGATATCCTGTCTCGTGGAGCCACAATAGTTTGTGTGGTTTGTCTCGATGAATTTCAATGCCCGGAAGATAATATGCTGAGCCCAAATCTTTCATATAAAATTTAGCTGAAAGCTGCTATTTGATCCATGCTAGTGGTGATTTGTCATTGAAGGCCATAAGCATGTGATCTACATATATGCATGGTGAGGATGATAAAGGATTCAGCTGTTCGATGAAAATAATTACAATGATTTGCATAACTACGTACAGAGCCTAGCACTTGTAACATTATTCCATTAAACTTGTTATGCATTTTGGAAACTATCTCAAAGCATACAATGACTTCTTTTAACTTACAAACAGGATTGTAATTGCCCCTTATCCTAGGGTTGCAGCTTATAGATTTCCTCTTTCAAATTGCCATGGAAAAATGTTATTTTTGTATGCATCTATTTTAACTTTTGATCAAATTGAGATACTGGGAAAACTAGTCTTTATAGATCCAAAGTATCTTGTTAACTAATTAACTTTTACAAAATACTTTTGTAAAAAAAATCCTAACAATATTAATGTACCTAGAACATGTTTGAACTAACTCTAGTAGCTTGAATAGCTCGTACAAAGATTGATAAAAGATTTACTATTTTCTTGAGAAGAAATTTGTTCAGCAACACTTTAATAATACATATTATTCATCTTCTACTACTTGAAGTAAACACAATCTACATATTTAGTCTTTATATTACTCATTGTTCCATTTTCAAGTTTTAACTCAAAATGGTGTGCTTCCATTTTACTTTGCTAATTAGTGCTTGATGAGTGGCGAGGTACCCCTACACTCAACCATATGAATACGAGCGTTCACGTGCGATCCGGTTGAACTCCAAGGACTAAGTGCTTACGCGCCTTAAAGGAACACTTAAGGTTAATCAATCGTTGTCTTCCCAAACTTACTTGTATTGTCACAGTTGTATGGTTAAGTAACCTTGAGGTATGTGATTTTTATAGCTTTTATCTTTTTAATGTCTCTACGCTAATAGGGAAAGGTGAAGAGAACTAAGTGACTAACTTATATTAACTATTTACTAAGTAAGTTCTAATTGTTCCTAACACCAGTATCTGTTCTCACTTGCCGCACACATCCTAAACCAGTGCAACGCTGCTAGGATTACCAAACGCTAATCATTACTAGGTTACCAAGCACCACACACATGCTCAAAGCGGTCGTACTGAGTGTACTTAACAAGGAGAGTCAAGGGTTGAGAGAGAGATTAATTAACTAAGAAAGCATTTAAACATTCAACAATAATTAATTACTATTTAGCTTAGTTCGTATGCTGCAAGGTTTATCATAAAGTTCGTCTTTATTGTCATACACAAATGTGTGCTTAGGTACAATTTGCTTGAATAAAGATTTGTTCACTTTAAGACTCCTACTGCAGGCACATGGAAATTATTCTAACTCTAGAATGGTAAAACTGCTATAGTTTGGCTAAGGGTCTAAGTCTAAGTGACTGAACAAGGGAAGTTGCCTCTTATTTATAGATAATGTGGCAGGACACGATATCGTGGGGCGGATGCGATATCGTGGCTCATCATACCCCCATGACTAAATGAAAACTTGTCCTCGAGTTCCTTACAAAATATTGGGAAGGTATGGGATTATTGACTTGAATGACACTAATGGTGGATGGGGTGACACGTGAACACATCATCATTACAATACATGGAAATATTAGTGTTCATGACCACAACAGTGAACACTATACACATTTGACATCTAGCCTTGTTTGGTGGCTGAGAGAGAAGAGAGAGAAAAGGAGAAGTTGTGTTGCTGCCGATGTCAAAATTGTGCCTTCCATTGTCCATCCATAGCTACGCCATCAATCTTGTTCCTTGCATGACTATTCCAGCACCAATCTATCCTAAGTGTTTCCTCCAGCACCAGTCCATTGTTGTATGATTGTCATCTACACACACAACACAGTCTCATATTAGCAAGGATAAATAAATCACAATGCAATCGATACCTTGCCTCGATGTACAATCTATTGGCTAAGTTGTGATATGGCTAATACAGATTCTAGAGATATAACATTGGTGACTACTGAAGGTGTAAGGTGTAGGGGTTAGGAGAAAATTGAGAAAATTCAACCAAGACCCCCATGACTAAGAGCGATCCTTTGGTAGCAATAGAATGAAAAAAATATAAGAAATAAGAAAGATGGAGAAAAAGAAACAACGGCAACGTCGATAAAATGGATGTGAGAGGTGGAAACGAACAAAATAAATGTTGATTGTGGAAATGTTTAAGTGAAAGAAGTTAACTGATGCACCAAGTAAGAATGCCAGTGGGTCCTCCCCAAAGCAGGCTCATGCCCTTAATGCCCTGACAATCCCACATTTAAAGAGTCTGTAGGCTTTGGAAATGTCATTTGAAAGAAAAAGTTAAGGTCTTAACCACCAGAATTTACCAAAAAGAAAACAATGCATCAACCAAAATATAGACTATTGATACAACCGGCAATGAGGTGGAAAATGGAGAAAGAATGATGAGGAGAAGAGAATGGAATGGAGTCCCAAGAACAGGGTGGTGTACAACCCCTTGTGGATTTATGGTTAATGTGACTTAATAGATCTCATTCCAAATCCAGCCTCAAACAATCCATATCCAGTGACTTCACATTAATACACTTGGCCAATCTATCCACTTGAAGTAACAAGAATGCTTCCACCAAAGAGTCACCATCATTCCAAGGAAATAAGAAAGGAAAAAGGAAAAGGTAGGAAGCGAGAGAGGGCCTTAGTTAGAGAGAACACGTTTGTTTAGTTTCATAACCAGCGCTTGTAGCCCAGATGATTATGTTGTCTAAGGGGTGTACTTTGAATTCCCACTATTTTTTTTTTGAGTGAGAACCACACCATGCAAAGACTTATTATTTTTATTGGCTCAGCTTCCCGAAAATGGAGCAATGTTAGAATGGTAAAGAAAACCCAAGAAGAAAACATCCAAGCACCCAAGAGAATGACCAGCACAAATGCATCAAATCCCCTTGAAGTCACACCCTTTTCAATCCTTTAGTCCTTCCTCAGTTTGAGAAATGCTCAGTCACAGATTCGTTGATAGTTCTATTATTAAGAAGGAGACCATAGAAATTTATGGATGCATGGATGACGTGGAATCATTGCCTATTATATCAAAAGAACCATACCTTAGTATCAACATTATAACTCAAAGGTAAAAACCAAACATTAGCAATCAATGGAATACAGTTCATACCACCATCAGGAGCACTTATTAGGTGACAAACCTAACAAACAAACAAACAAACACAAAAAGAAATAAAAGAGTATAAACAATGTTGCAAAATAAAAAACAAAAAAAGTTAAAGAAAGTTGTAAAAAAATGTGTAAAGAAACTTAAAAAGGAACCAAGGGCCTCAAATGATCAGTAGAGGTGGCCATCTCCCCCATGACTGAACTGGGAGGAGATCTGAAATAATGAGTGGGGTCATCCCTTCTCCGAGGCATTATGGGCACTGGCTGTTCTAAGTTCATGGAAGGGTTTGGTCTATTGCACATTGACTAGTAATCTCTTATCAGGGCTCTCAGGTTTGTATATGGTCATGGCCCTTGAAGGAAAGGTTGTATGAATAATGTAAGGTCCTTCCCACAGTGTTTGAAATTTTGTGTGTTGTGGCACATGTGTGGAGTTCTAGTAGAGAACCTTATCTCCTGGTTGATACTTAACCTTTCGAATTCTCAAGTCATGACATTGCTTGTCATATGCCTTGTGCAACTCATTTGATGATAGGGTAGCTAATCGGTTTTTGTCTACTACATTTAAAGTTGTCAATTTTTGCTTTTGTGCTAAATCAAGGTAAAGGTGGAGGTCACAAGCCATGGATAGTGTACGAAGCTCAATTTGAATTGGAAGCTTTGGAATTTTTCCGTACACTAACTCATAGGGAGAGTAGCCTATAGGGAGTTTCCAAGTGGAGCGGTATGCCCAAAGAGCATCATTTAGTTTAGTGCTCCAATCTCGCCTATACTTGCTAATTGTCCTTGTCAATATTTTAGTGATCTCCCTGTTAGTAACCTTGGCTTGTCCATTAGCTTGGGGGTGATAAGGTGTAGTCAATTTATGTTCAACCCCTAAGTGTTGCATTAACTTCTGAAAAGTTGCACCTGTGAAGTGTGTTCCATTATCTGAGATAAGTGCATGTGGCATGCCAAACCTATTTATGATTTGTTGTTGCACAAATCGTGCAGCTGTAGATGATGTGCAGTCTGTAACAACAGCTACTTCAACCCATTTTATTAGATAGTCTACGATAACAATGATGTAAGCTTTTCCATTAAACATTGGTGTAATGGGCCCCATAAAGTCTATTCCCCAAATGTAAAAGGGTTCTAAAGGTTGAATCCATTATTGCGGACCCTCCATTCTAGTATTCATTCCCCCATCACATTGGTAGCACTCACAAGATTGGACAAATTGATGGGCATCCCGAAATAATGTTCACCAATAATATCCTACAAGCAAGATCTTAATAGCCAATCGTCTCCCCACATAGTGACCCCCACAAGGGCCCTCATGAGCATCTTGGAGAACACTTAGTTGATCCACTTCGGGCATGCACCATCGAACCAAGCCATCAGGACACACTTTGTAAAGTTGTCCGTTGATCTTCATGAAGTACTTAGCTCTGTGAAGAAACTATTATTTCTTCCTAAAGTCCAGCTCCTGTGGTGTTTGTTGGGTAAGGAGATAAGTGAGAATGCTACTATACTAGTTTGTTTCCGTGGGTTGGTTGTTCACTACACCAGCAAAGAAGGCCTCATCGGGAAAATGATCAGACATTACATATTCATCCTCTTTGCTATCCCAGCACAACTGAGATAAGTGATCTGCAACTACGTTCTTGGTGCCCTTTTGATCGATCATCGTTAGATCGAACTCCTATAGTATTACCAGCCATCATATAATACGAGGGATACCCGTTGGCTTGTTCATGAGGAACCAAATTGCAATATGATCCATATGGATGAACACTTTGTAACCTAACACATAGTGTCTAAACTTATTTAGTGCAAACACTACAACCATTAATTCTTTCTCTGTAGTTGTGTAGTTAAGTTGTGCACTGACGATACTCCTACTTGCATAGTGGATGTAGTAAGGATATTTTTGGTCATCTAACTGTATAAGTACGGCTCCTAAGACATAATTAGACACGTCAGTCATTATATGGAACGGTTTGGACCAGTCAAGATCTTGTAGAATGGGAGTTTCTACAAGATTTTGTTTTAGAGCCTGGAATGCTTGTTCACATTCCCTAGTCCATTCGAATGGTGCGTCCTTCTTTTTTAGCTCTACCAATGGTTTGGCAATCTTAGAGAAGTTCTCAATGAATCTCCTATAATAGCCAGTGTGTCCAAGGAATGACCGAATGTCTTTGACAGTTTTCGGTTGACGGGTGATTCCTTGGATGACCCTAACTTTATCTATGTCTACCTCTATTCCTGAATGTGAAAGCTTATGCCCAAGTACTACACCTTCTTGGACCATTAAATGGGTTTTCTACCAATTGAGCCTTAAGTTAGTTTCTATGCACCTTTTCAGCACTTGCTCTAATCGATCTAAGGCTTGGTCAAAACTTGTTCCATAAGTGGAGAAGTCGTCCATAAAGACTTCCACTCCGTTTCCTATCTACTATTGGAATATGCTTAGAACTAAGTGTTGAAATGTGGCAGGGGCATTGCACAAGCCAAACGACATTTTTTTATATGCAAACATTCCCCAAGGATTGGTGAATGTTGTCTTGGCTTGATCTTCTAGGGCTATTCGTATTTGGTTGTATCCACTGTAGCCATCCAGAAAACTAAAATATCGATGCCCTACTATAGCATCTAAGACTTGGTCAACGAATGGCAATGGAAAGTTATCCTTAAATGTTGCCATGTTTAGCAGCCTGAAATCTATACACATCCTCCATTTGCCTCCCTTTTGTGGTACGATCACCAGAGGGCTAACCCATTTGCTATCAACAATGGGATATATGAACCTAGCCTTAAGAAGTTGTTCTATTTTTTCCTTTACTATTTGCTTCAATTTTGGGTTCAATCACCTTTGCGATTGTTTTCGAGGTTTCATGGAGGGGTCAGTGTAAATCCTATGCTAACATATCCTAGAATCTATTCCAGTTAATTCGGGGTATGACCAGGCAAAGGCTTTTGATCACTTGTTTATCACTTTCAGCAGTCTTTCTTTTTGTTTGGGAACAAGTTTTGCGTTGATGATCACCAATTTTCCATTTTCAAGGGTCATATATTCCTGACCGATGGGCAATGGTTTCAAATCTATGGGCTCTTGTTTAAATTTTTCAGGAATTTCCAACTTCCCCTAGTTGATGTTTTCAAGGTTAAGGCTTGGAAGTTGGAAATGGACTTGCTCTAGTATATCTATGCTCTCAATATAAGCACTAGTTATTCCCTCATTTAGTTCCATGCACATTAGTGAATGGCTCTCTTGATCAGCCATCAGCCACTGGGTGTCTTCTTGTCGTGTGGCTACTACATAAAGGCACTTTTGTATATTAATGTCTTGTGCATACCGATTGCATGCAGGAAATGCTAAAATTTGCATAATCCATGATCTCTGCACGCAATTGCATACTCTCCCTTCTTCCATGCCTTGATTCCTTGGATTGCCCTCGTCCCCATTCTCGAATGTCTCGTCGATGTTTGTCACTCTGTTTACCTTTATCCTCACAGTTAGGTTCCTTATGACTATGGCCGGATACTAAAGGAGAGGGTGAATGTGATGATGAAGGTGAAGAAGAAGGAGAACCATCACCATGATGGTGTTTTCTACCTTCTCTTCTGTGGTCTTGACCACGATCGTGATCACGATCAGAATGTCCGCCCTTATCGTGTGTTTGTGTTCCCTTGTTAAACACTTCGTGTTCGTGGGGATTAGAACTAGGGTTGTGAACTATGGAGTGTAGGTTTTGATACACCACCTCTTGACCATCGTTAGGAGGGGGAACATCATTTGGTGGGGATCCTACTAAAGCAGGTTCACCACCCTCAATTTCGTTCAAGACATGTGGAGCATTATGGGGCCATTTACCCTTCGAGGATGTATGATATCTCTCCTGTTGCAAGTCCCTTTGACATTGCACTTCTATGGGATGGTAGTCCCTTGTGTCATGATCGCATGCAACATATTCTACATATAACTGTGACATGCCTATTCATGCGAGAGCAGGAAGGAGCATGTTGGGGACTAATCAGTCTGGAGGCAACACTATGTTACCCTCCAAGTCTCTCCAATGTAGTTGTTCATCTTGATGGAGAATAAAGGTAAAGTTGGGTACATACTCATCATGATGAATATATACCACACGGAACTGTTGAGGAACTGGCAGATCTTGGTTACGTCTATTATGCCGCCGACTGTCTCTTGTGTTAGTCCTAGGTGGTGAAGTGCTCTTATGTGAAGAAGAAGACATCTTTGTTTTGTTCAATGTGTGATTTACCATTATCTTATCTTTTCTTGATTAACCCCAAGGGTTCATTCTAGCATCCCAACAATATGAATGATTTTCTATGTTCTATGTAGCGCACAAACAACTAAGTCCCTGGCAACGGCGCCAATGATGAGTGGCGAGGTACCCCTACACTCAACCATATGAATACGAGCATTCATGCACAATCCAGTCAAACTCCAAGGACTTACGCACCTTAATGGAACACTTAGGTTAATCAATCATTGTCTTCCCAAACTTACTTGTATTGTCATGGTTGTATGGTTAAGTAAGCTTGAGGTATGTGATTTTTATAGATTTTATCTTTTTAATATCTCTACGCTAATAGGGAAAGGTGAAGAGAACTAAGTGACTAACTTATATTAACTATTTACTAACTAAGTTCAAATTGTTCCTAACACCAATATCCATTCCCACTTTCTACACACATCCTAAACCAGTGCAATGCTGTTGGGATTACCAAACACCAATCGTTACTAGGTTACCAAGCGCTACACACATGCTGGAAGCTTAGTCATATGCTGCAAGGTTTATCATAAAGTTCATCTTTATTGTCGTACATAAATGTGTGCTCAGGTAGAATTTGCTCAAATAAAGATCCGTTCACTTTAAGACTCCTACTACGAGCACATGAAAATTATTCTAACTCTGGAATGGTAAAACTACTATAGTTTGGCTAAGGGTCTAAGTCTAAGTGACTGAACAAGGGAAGCCACCTCTTATTTATAGATAATGTGGCAGGACGCGATATCGCGGGGTGGATGCAATATCGTGTACGCAATATCCCGTACATGATATCGCGGCTCATCTGTGCTCTAATGAATATTAAAATTGTGTATAGAGATATTCTATGTTATAACACCCCACTTATGAAGTCTAAGTGAAACCTTAAATTAAAAAGGGTAACTTAATGTAAAGATTAAAATGTTGTTGAAATACCTCATAGAAAATTCATATTATGCATAAGTAGCCTTGAAACCAAAATTTACATTGTAATTTGATGGGAATTTAAAAACAGAAACAATTGTCTTATTTTCCTATAAAAAATCCTGCACTTTGGCCTTGATTTGGGTCATTTTTAGTGTGAAAGATTGAGTTTTATAGCCTACATGCTGTGAATTTCACTTATGTTAGTGTGTGGGGATCAAAATGATTTTAACATATGGGTTTTTGTTGAATACATTGTACCACCTTGTTCCATTGCCAGTGTGTGGAGCTAAAATTGCCCACAAGTTAGAAGTTGGGCCATGAAAACAACCCAAATACACTTTAAATTTGGCAACAAAAATCTCACACATTGGTGGCCCATATGTTATAGTTTTGGGTGGTTAAAAGTGCCATATATGTTGGTGTTTTGGGCCCAAAAATTCAAAAACATTGGTAGTTCATATGTTGCAGTTTTGGGCCATGAAAATGGTCCAAATATGCTTTGTAAATATCCAAAATTTTCTAGAATCAAATCAGCGAAGAATTAGTAAATTGATGACCTACTTAAGTAGAATCATTAGAGTTTTCAAGCCTTTTAGATCATTTTGCATGGCCAAAATTGAGACTTTTAGAGTAGAGCAAGATTTAAGAGTTCATAGCCATTACCCTAGCACAAATCATCATGAATAGAGAGAACCTATGGCAAACAATGTTTAAGAGAAAATTAGTTGCAACACACAAGTGCAGATCTAGTTGGAAAATACACCCTATCGTCCACATCAAACTTTAAGGATATTTTTGTGCTCTTGGGCTCTTAAAGCCCACAATATGTAATCTCTAAACCTTGGTTTTCACAATTTTTTATAACATTTATTGCAAAGTTTATAGTCCTTTTTTGTTTTGCTACATTATTTTTTCATCATTGTTCTGAGATTTAACACTTGAATTACTGTTTCATATGTTTCACTTATTTAAGTTTACACACTCAGTAATAGACCCCCTAAGTCCTTAAGTGATTGATCATATTATTTAAGGTACTCTGGATGCTTTTGAGGCCTGTGGATTTTAGAGTTAAACTATTTCACATGGAATTTTTCGATTCTCTAACGCTAAATTTTTCTATTGTTATAGTTTTTGGTGCTAGAAAGAGGGCCTCCAACTAAATTCTTCATCAAAACCCATTTGCACAAATGTTTTACTATTTGTTTTTGCTTTGAAAAATTGTTTTTCAGTTTTTCAAAACCCAATGTGTGAAAACATAGTCAATTTTAGCCTTAAAGAATAATGTTTTCATTACTATTTTTATAGTGCAGTGTGCACTGCTATCCCTGTACACTACACTTTGCAAATTCAAAAATTAATTTTTATTGTTATGGTGCATAATGCTGCCTCAGCTCCCAATGGTTGGCACTTTAGAAATTGATTTTTTACAATTGTAGTGCACAGTGTTAGTGTTACCTTGTTTCCTACATTTTTAATTCAAAGATTTATCTTTGTAGTTGTAGTGTGTATTGCCTTTCTTGTTTTCTATACTTGCAGTTTGCAAATTTTTCTTTGTTTTTTCCACATACATTAAAGCCTGTTTACATTTTTTCTTACCTTTGTCAAATATGTTAAGAAAAATTTAAAAAAATTTATTTTTTCATTATAGTTGTAGTTCACACGTTGGAAATTCACATGTTAGAGCTCTAGACGTTAGATTTTTCACAAACTATAGCTTCACAAGCTACAACTTCTACATGTTAGAGCTCCCACAAGCTCTAACTTTCACAAGTTTTAGACTCACAAGTTGCACTCTCACATGTTGAGAGTTTCACACATTGAAAGTTTCACATGTTTGGATTTTAAACCTTGCTTAAAATACTTAAACCTTTACCAAATTTGCACAACAAATTAGCCTTACCATGTTTATGCCTTTTGGTCACTCAACCTTTTTGCTACACAATATAGTACATATGGCCTCAAACTAGGAAGCTGTTCACATTTATGATACTACAAATTCAACCTTAGTAGAGTGTAGAGAATCCCTTAGTTGTCTAGGACTAGACTTGGCCTATACAAACATTAATAAAGAATACTACAACTTCATTTGTGCAAAAATCCATGTTAGCTTTCTTATCCCTTGTGTAGAATTTGAGTTCAAATGTCATTTTGAGATTGTTCACAAAAATGGGAAAAAGTATATTTTCTCTTCGTATGACCACATTAAATTAATAGAGTTTCATACACACATGTTAGCACAACTAGTGGATATAGATGAAAAAGTTAGGAAGTTAGTTCAGACTAAAACCTAATATGTTCTTAGGGGACCTTTTATAGCAATCTACTTCAAAGGTAACCACCTCTAACTCTACACCCTAGATCTCAGTAATAAACTAAGCACCTCCTATTTTCTTTATGAATCAAGTTTCTCAATCCACCTCTTTGTTTACTTCCATGTTCACCTCAACACTTGTTGTTTTCACACACTAGTCTCATCAAGATTTACACTATGTATCTCTATTTAGATCAATGCATTTTGCAACCCAACCTCATTTCGTATAACCATCACTAGTGGTATTTACCATGCCAACTCTTTTTGTCATCCTGGTAGGCCCCACTTTGGGACCCCAAAGCTCACAAGCCTCCCATACTCCTTTCATTCTCTTTATTTTGCATGTTTAAACTTAAACATTCTTTTTCATATTCAACCCCCCTACGATGATGAGCACACAACCTTTCCAATTCATACCAATGTCAATCACATGACCTCAAGCCATTCTTTCTCTTTCCTAGCCATTAGTACAAATGCCCCAACCTATAGGAACATCCCAAAGCCTAGATCAAGCCTTCCAAATGATCCAAGACCTCATCAAAGAGCTACAAAATCTTAAATCTTGCACCACTCAAATGATCAAGATTATGGACTTTTACCAAGATGATCCTATCAATCCTACCATACTACAGATAACTCTCCATACAGGTATCTCAATTTCTAACTTTACCAAGTATAATAATGAGGGTGATCCCAACTCTCATCTCATTAGTTTCCATTCTGAGTGATTATTGTTACAAGCTTGACCACATACAGTAATACATATCTTCTTCATGTCTCAAATTGAAAAAGTCTTAGATTGGATTGCGAACTACCTAGAGGCTCCATTGCCTCTCTAGATGACTTGATTACATAATTTTTAACCCTTTTCAAGTATAACTTAAAACCCGATACAACATGATGAATTGTAATTCATCAGGTTGCGATATTGGACCCCTGATATTGAAGCCTTGATATCAGCTACACGATATCGCAACTAGGTCGCAATATCGATTACACGATATCTCGACTCCTGTGCAGACCTATAAATACACATGTAGGTGCACGAGAAGGGAGTCAATTTTTTAGCAATCTTTGGTCAGTTTTAGGAGTTAGTTTAGTTAGAGTCTTTTTGTTATTTTTTCCTCTCAACCCTTTCTCCCAATGCATGTCCACAATGTGATGATTGTAATTGTACAACATCCTTTATTCGAGTGTGATGTACTTGGACACACACATGACCAGAAATAAAGATCGAGATTACTTCATCATTGCAGCATCCACTTAGTTTAATTATTTAATTATTATTTTTGTAGTTAATATCTCTTCACCCTAAACTCCTTTAATGTGAAATGAGTACGACTTGATCACGAGCATCTACGTGTGACTACTTGGTATCCTAGTAGCGTACTCAAGCCATACGCTTGGTAATCCTAGTGGTAGTCATGCACAAGGCCTAATATGTATACGGATGATTAAGGAATGGATGCTCATCGCACTTAGGCTAGTCTAGACTCTCTTCCCCTATCTCCTCTTAGCTTAGCTTCCTCTCTCCATTTCCCTCTTAGCTTAGTTAAATTTATTTCCCATTACCTTCATAGCAGCATTAGTTAGGAAGATATCATACACCTCACTCTAGACTAAACCATATGTGATAAAGCAATTACTAGTCCAAGTGGGAAGATAGCGAACTGCGATCAAGGAGTAACTATCTAGATACCACAACTAGCCCATTTTTGGAGTTCAACCGGATCGTGCGTGAAACGCTCGTATTCGTATGGTTGAGTGTAGGGATACCTCACCACTCATCATTGGCATCGTTGCCGGGGATAGTGCTAGTTATTTAGATTAGTTACATCATACAAGATCGCTGTAACAAAGTATTCACGATACATCTTTTAGAAAAGAAATTAATTTCAAATAAGTCACACATAATGTCTCTCTCACAAGATTATGATAACGTGACAACCAATAGGGAAATTCATTGGAGAACCAACAAATTATATGATGAAGAAGACAAAGTTTGGAGTACTCAATATGATGTAGGGGTTTCCTATGAACATAAATGAAGACAACATTGTCCCAATGCACGAATGCATAACCTACCCAGTGACGATGAACCCCTACTGGCCACTACAAGCCTAACGCAGATACAAGAGGTTGTTTGAATATCCCGCAAGCATTGCAAGGAAAGCCGTCTACCCAGGCTTGATTTAAACAACTTTCCCAAGTTTTTAGGAGGCTATGATTTAGATCTACAACATCATCTACAAGCCTTCCATGATGCCTGTGTGTGGAACAACATTGATAATGGATGGCAAAACCTTAAGCTCTTTCCTAGGACACTCATTGGCCAAGAAAAAGTATGGTATAGGTTGTTAAAACCAAAATCAATCTGACATTGGCCAACAATGGTAGAACTATTTACTGAATGATATCAAACCTATGCAAGAGTGTCAGCCTTGAGGAGACAAATCCAAGAGTGGAAACAAGCATAACATGAACCCTTAGACATGGCCTTAGAAAGATATCATGCACTATTAAACAATTTCCCAGGCCATGGGTCCTCTGAGGAAAGGCTAATGTACCATATCATAGATGGGCTCTGTAATGAAACAAGGGAGATCTTAGGGATGTATGTCCAAGGTCAACTATATGAACTCCGAACCCATAAAGTCCAAGAGCTTATTAAGCAGGTAGCAAAAGAAGAAGGAGAAATGGCTAAGTGGGAGAATGTTGAAAAATATCAACAGGCCCAAAACCTTAAATCAACAAGGACCCATGATAATGAAGAGGAGAAATCAACTCACCACAAGGCGGTGGAACCATCTTTGCTAGTACTACAATCATTGGATGAAGTTGAGGCAAAGATCAATAATATGATGGAATGGATGCATAAAAAATGTGGAGAATATGCCAACATTATTGGAGGTAGAGTCATGATGAACCAATAAATAGGACAAAACACCCTTAGACAATCAGAAAGAAGGGTAGAAGAGAATAAGAGCTCAACTGTCAATCACACGTATCAATGCAACATTTTCCTGTACGATCACCCCAAGGGCCAATGTCCAATCTTGTCACATTTACATGAGTATTGGGGAAGAATGTTACATCTAGATTTTGTACAAAAATACTGTGTTCAATCACAATGGAAACAATCCCAGTCATGGGGGAGGCCACTCCCAAACTGGTTATGCCCTCCATACCATCTAAACCTAAGTGCTTATCAAGTCCAACATCATGTTTCCCCAACTAGGTCAACATCCTCTATCTTGCTATATTATTATTATTATCCTCAATATTATCAACCTGTATCCTCACCAATAGGACCACCACCTTGGGTACCTTACACTTCTCCTCAATTTCAAAATTCTCATCCTTCACCTCCTTCTACATTGCCACCAAGTGTTCCAGAGGGTTTTGCACCACAGCACCAACCCATGAATGTTACTTGTGCTACTACTGACAACAGTAGTGGGAAATCTCATCAACACCAAAGACACCCCTTCTTTAGGCATGACCATAAGAAGGGACAACACAATTCTGAGCCCACTACACCTTCCAACCAAGCACAAGTCCAACACTATGGTGTAGCTCCCTCCTCGAACACAATGCCTCATGTTACTTTCTCTGGGCCACCAACCACTACTCCAACAACCATGGGGCCCAATGAATATAACCACCAAGGGAGATAGATTAATCTTTGCATACCATCTTATGGTCAAGGGTGCCATAGTGGGTCAACCACTCATCAATTAACTACATCTTATAAATTACCCCACTATGCTTACTATAATCAAGTGTGTGAACCCCAATGGGGTAAGTATGATCAGGTCCCAATATTTCCAACATGCAAGGATCCCAATCTTCCATTTATTAATTCTAGCCATGCTCAACCATTTAGTTATGGGGGTATCCCCCATTCTAACAACAGCAGAATTAATAAATGTTTTCCTTTTCTTTAATTTTACAATTTTTTGTTTTTTTTTTGTTTTCTAGTTTTTCATCTATTAGTTTTTTATTTTTTATTTTTTTCTTTTTATGAGTAATCTCATCTACGAATAAAACACTCATGTGGCTCATTAGTTGAGGTGTTGTTCTATGCTATCAAGTCTCAGGTGATTAATTATTTGGACAACGGGCCGACAACATTCACTCCCCCATTCTATTAATAAGAGGTTTCACTCTGGGTACAATGATATCCATAATCATTAAAACTTAAACTAATTTTGTGCTCATCATGCCTAGAGTGAAGAATGATGGACCAAGAAGGAATGGCCAAGGTGTGACATCAAGGGGACTTGTGGATTCTCTTTGGTGGCATTTGTAAGAGTTATCTTGTAGCTTGGTTGTACTAAGATCCTTGTAGATCTAACGAAAAATGGGAGTAAGAGTAATCAAAAGGCACTCAACCAGAAAAAAACAATGCTATTCTAGGGGGTCCCATTGGAAAGACATGCACACATGCCTGAAGGTAGGTAGCTTCTCTAGATTAAGCAATACATCAAGAAAAAAAGGGAAACATGTGTGCCACAAAGCAAAAATCACTCCTCCCATGGATGAAACGCCAAGTGATTGTACACCTTGCTGTCACGATGCTCTTATCCATCATGGGAAGAAGCAATGCGATGTCATTGATCAAAGGAATGGACTTGGTCTTGATTTTGGAGTGATAGGCAAATGACACACTAATCATGCCTTACACATAGGATTCATTATGCCCTGAGTTAGTTACCTCATGTCCCAATCTCTACAATCCCTTGTACAATTTGCCTCATCTTGCTGTTCATGCATTTTTGACTTGTGTCTTGTGTAGCATAGAATTCATACCTCATCATGGTGGTATTTAGCATGTGTGTGTTTTGTTGCATTGGTGTAGATTACATTTAACCCTTCTAATGCCTACAGACATTGTAAGGTGTGGTTATGCAAGGGAATTATAGGTTGGAACCTACTTTGGGGAGGATCCACTTGCATGACTTTCATAATTTGTACTTGTTGCACATCACCATCCCATCATATTACACCTTCCCCATATTACAATATTCTTTCCCTTACCATTATCCTTCCGATAAATGTTCCTATGTACCAATACATGTCTTATTTCCTCATACTCTTCATGAACTTTACTACCAGAATTTACACCATTATACTTTTTCTGTGCCATCTGATCTAATCAACATTACCTTGGTCCCTTTACATCGATCTAAAGTCCTTAATTTATAATGTAAAATTTTGAAAATTTTATTAGATATACCAAATCCATAAATTTTGATAGGCCGTGATATCGAGTCCCCGATATCGCGTCCTATTACCCTATAAATATGGACCCCCTAGTGCATGTCCACATCATTGGTACTGTTCACACAGGGGACTTTTTCAATTTTTCTTCTATGACTTGTGACTTGCGCATCTCTCGATCTATCAGTCATCACTTCCGTTTGGACCTATCTGAACTCGGAGTGTTCAACTTAGTTGTGGGGGAGGGGTACACGCTGAATTGCACATAAATTTTTCAGAATTCATTATCGCCCGAAGGACATTATCAAGGGTAATTAGTTATAAGTTCCAAAAAAAATTTTATCTCCTCATCTATACTAGGGAATTAAAACTTTGAGGCCACCTAGGTAAAGAGGGCCAAATACTAAAACCTTTTGGGGACATTTCCATAAAAGTTCCTAACTTAAATTCACACAGAATAAGAACAAACTCATTAAGGTAAGAAGTAAGGTATAACTTAACTTTGGTAAGCAACCTTACTAATGATTGGCCCCATGTGATTGTAGATGGTCCCAAAGCATGGACAACAAGAAGGTCCCTCTCAAGGTGTGGCCAAGTGACCTAGGAGAGGTGAACGACAATGTGTAGAGCAGGAGGAGCAATCGTTCAGTATCCATCAAGAAGCCCCTGCCACTGTACAATCAAGGTAGGTAGAAGGAGGAGCTATTGTAGCACCTGAATAGGGACAACACCTCACGTTGCCCCCGAAGTGTGTTCAAGCCATCCATGAAAGGTCCACATCAGCTACAGTGATCGTGGAATTAAACTTTAGACCCTTCAAGGAATTCACTCCTAAGGCCGTTAGGGACCACCTCAAAGGGTCTCCATTATGGCCTATCTTCTTCGAAAGTGGTGCCTAGTACTTAGGAGAAACGTACCAATTTTGGCACAATAAAGAAGAAGGCACCATAGTTGACATTTGTGGTGTGTGTTTATTTTTTTTTCAAAGCCATTTCGGAAGTGTTAAACCTTTCTAACACAGGGCCAAAGGTTGCTCGTCTATCTACTCACTTTGATGCTGATGTGCACAGGGTTTGGTTAGATAAGGCGTATGGTAAGGAAGATAAGACCTATGGAGAGTTGACGCTGGAAGAGAAGATATACTTTAAAATTGGAACTTATCACATCTTTCCCACAAAAGGATTAAACATAATTTTAACATATGCGGCAAGAGGAAGTGTGATATTGATGGGAAAGGTTAATGCTAACCTACCTTATCTATATCTCATGGAGATCTTAAGGTAGTTTGAAGAATGCAAGATAGGGAATTTTACATTGCCCTTCCCTTGTCTCATCAGGAAGTTGTGCAAGCGTGCTAGTATTTAGGGATACACTAGTGACATCCTCAAAAGAGTCTAAAATGCTTAGTATGCCAAACTATTGAAGCCACCAGTTGTAAGGAAAAGTGCTGGTGAGATGTTGGAGCTAGAACAAGAGCAAGAACAGACGATGGGGCCACTGCAACTCAACTTGCAAGGCCTAGCCAACTTTCAAGCACAAGACCCAGTCAACAATAAGAAGCAGGGCCTAGCATGAGCTAGCGAGATCAACCATGACTACCACCATAGGATTACTGATCATCAATGAGCCATCTCAAGGCCATCGTTGAGACGGTTAGTTAGGGAAGTCGTGATGATGCAAATCTCTTCCATGTCATCAATGATACCATACGGCCCACTATCTCTATAGATTACGCATGGGACGAGGTGTCCATTCAGACAGGAGAAGGGGAGACTCATTGGTTGCAACAGATTTTAGGGAACGTTGCATCCTTTCAGGTGCAATTGGAGACTGGTGAAGAGGCCATAGTAGTAGTCATGCAGCACCAGGACACAACGGGAGCTGTAGAGGTGGTCACAGACCATATGAAAGAATCTTTTAATGTTTCTGTTGTGCCACCGATAGATTTCACAGGAGCACGGGCTGCTCAAACTCTGGTTGGTCCCTCAATGACTCCTACGAAGCATGAGGATGTGCTTGATTGATTACTGTAAGTAGGACAAGTGATGACATCTTTGTTTAACATCCCACAGGATGTTACAGCAGCACAATCAGGCCTCATCTCCACCAAAGGAAAGCTGGTCATGATAGAGATAAGGGCCGAGCATGTAGAAGTGGAATTGGCAAGACTGTAAGAAAGGCTCATAACCCTACAAGCCGCACAACGGGATCCCTCTCAATTTGTTCCCGCAGACTAGCAAGACACCTTTGAGATAGAGCAACTTAACAAATTATTGGTCGATAATAAAAGAGTTGCAAAGGAAAAAGAGAAGGCCAACTAGGATGCCTCCAAGGCACAAGTGTAAACCTACATGCACGCCAAGGTACTCAAGGCCTTACAAGAAGAGAATAAACAACTTATTATCGATAATCTTCAGTTGACCTCTGTGGAGAAACAAAAGAATGTTCTTAAAGAAAATTTTTAGTTGCTGCGAGAATAGTTGATCAGGGTCAACTAGGACATGAACCATTTGGCCAAAGAAAATTGAATCCTCTCAATGGAGGAGGTATGCGCCATCCATCAGAAGATGGCCATTGAAATAAGAACGTGGCAAAATGAGGCCAAGCAACACGAAAAATTAAAGGAGCATTTCCGAGACCAGGTGGGAATGTACAAGCAAGTTATCGAAAAAGAGATCCATATGGCCAAGGCCCGCATCAATACTTTTAGTGCTTAACACACTGATTGGCGGGCCATATTGGATACATATGCATTTTCCCACCAGGCGGAAATTAAAATTCGAGACCTACAGATTTAGGATTTCACAGAGTACATGGAGTTGGCAAATCTACGGCATGCCAATCTAGCAATGTTGATAGTAGGGTGCCCGAGGATAGAGCTCGAGAGATAGGTAGCTACCACCTACGCCAAGTATGAAGTAGAATTTGCAGAACACAAGAAAACATTGCAGAAGCTAGAAGTCACAAATTTTGAATTTGAGGTGGTTAAAGCAAGCTACCAAGGACAAAAAGATGTCACAATGGACTTGGCTTGACAGCTTATAGATTTTCAGGAGTACAAGGATAAAGCTAGAGCCTATGAGGAGGAACGACAGTTGTTTATAGCTTGGTACATCAAGGAAAATAAGATGTTTCCTCAACTACCATGCCCATGGGAGGTGCTAACCCCATCAAGCATTGGAGCATTAGCATGGACATCACAAGATCCCCGAATAGAAGAGGAGAAGCTCCAGGCACTACTTCAACATCATCAAATCCCAAAACCTGGAGCACAAGACAAGGGAAAGAAACCCATGGAGGAGCCACCGCCACCTAGAACCACATGAGCCAAATAAAGTTTACAATTTTGCAACTTTGTAATTTTGTAATGCTGTAATTTTGTAATTGTGTGTTGTGTCCCAATTTTGTCCTACCGAGTTCTCCACTGTGGCATGAATAAATCATTAGTCGACCAATAATCCAATACCTATCCACTGTGTAATAAATGGAGCTTGTTCTCATTTTTGACTCGAGGACGAGTTGTCATTCAGTTGTGGGGGTATGATGAATCGTAACTCATCAATTCATCAAGCTATGATATTGGACCCCCGATATCGAAGCCTCGATATTAGGTACACGATATTGTAGCTAGGTCACGATATTGGATACGTGATATTGCGACTCTTGTGTAGACCTATAAATACACATGTAGGTGCACGGGAAGGGAGTCAATTTTTAGTAGTCTTTGGTCAATTTTAGAAGTCAATTTAGTTAGAGTCTTTTTGTTATTTTTTCCTCTCAACCCTTTCTCCCAATGCATGCCCATAGTGTGATGATTGTAATTGTACAACATCCTTTATTCGAGTGTGACATACTTGGACACGCACATGACTGAAAATAAATATCGAGATTACTTTATCATTGCAGCATCCACTTAGTTTAATTATTTAATTATTGTTTTGTAGTTAATATCTCATCACCCTAAACTCCTTAAACGTGGAATGAGTACGACTTGATCATGAGCATCTACGTGTGACTACTTGGTATCCTAGTAGCGTACTCGGGCTATGCGCTTGGTAATCCTAGTGGTAGTTGTACACAAGGCCTAAGATGTGTAGGGATGATTAAGGAATGGATGCTCATTGCACTTAGGCTAGTTTAGACTCTCTTCCCCTATCTCCTCTTAGCTTAGCTTCCTCTCTCCCTTTTCCTCTTAGCTTAGTTAAAGTTATTTCCCATTACCTTCAGGAGTAGCATTAGTTAGGAACATATCATACACCTCACTCTAGACTAAACCATATGTGACAAAGCAATTACTAGTCTAGGTGGGAAGATAGCAAACTGTGATCAACGAGTAACTATTTGGATACCACAACTAGCCCGTCTGCGGAGTTCTACTAGATCGTGCGTGAAATGCTCGTATTCGTATGGTTGAGTGTAGGGGTACCTCACCACTCATCACAATATTAAATTAACTTATGAAAGTAAAATAGAGGCCCCTTGAACCTGTCCAAAAATTCATATAAAGATGGAATGCTATTCTTAATGAAATTTCTAAACCCATCTCTCAAATACATTCTTTGGTCATCTTCAAAGGGGGTAGTTAATGATTTCATCAAATCTAAGCTTTGTAACTTGGATCCCTAGTCACTTAGTCAAGCCTTTTTCTAGACCAAAAACATAGAAGATGTTGTGAAAGCTAGTAATGACCCAACTTTTATAACATATAAGAACCAACACATGAGGAGAGATAGACATGGCCATAGTGGCCAAAGAACCAAAACTTATACAAAGGTCAAAGATAACATAACCTAAGGTCCCTACCATCACTTCTCAACCATCAACATCCAGTGCTTCCATGCCGAACCATCCAAAGCCTAGCTTCAAATGGAAAGATAGGTCCAAGTACACTAAGCTACTTGTAAAATCATCAAAGCTTCTCAACAAATTTCTCAAGAGTGGTCATATTCCATACAAGCAACTATCTAAGAATGCTTATAAGAGGCATGATCACTTATGTGAGATTGCCAAGGATCTCTCCATAGCCACAAAAGATGATCCTTCCATGCCCAAATACTTCAAACTAAACTAATTTTGTCACTAATATTAGCTACTTGGCCATAACACTAATTTTTGGTTGGCCCTAAAAGATGATTTTTAGAAGATGATAGATAGTGGAGAGTTAGTCTTAGATGCATCCAACCTAGTTAGACCCCAAAACTCAGATATGCAAGTATACTAGAACTCCCTAAACACTAGTAACAACCAATAAACCATACCCATGTTTAATATTAATGACAAGCCTAAACTTGCTAGGGAGCCATTTGTGGTTTGGGTACCTCCTTGTGATGAAAGGAGTTCAACTTCTACACATTCAAGGACCCATTTTATTATAAGCATATCACCATTTATACCTCCCAAAGAACCTTTTGTCATTAGGGTGCCCCCTACATCCACCTATAAACCTACAACTCAAATTGATCATTGTCTTCCCATGGTAGCCAATGCTGTAGCCTCTTCATAGCCAAATAACAAGAAATCACATCCAAAGCAATGCAAGAACCAATAAGAACAAAAATGAACCAAAGGTGTGGAAGGAAGTGAAGCCATTGAAGCCTACTCTAATTTCAGCCATACCCATGGACACCAATGCTCAAACTATCTCAACTAGCCATCCTAGGGAGGACAACCAAAAACAAGAAAATGAAAAGGGGACAAAACAACAAATGCTAAAACATGAGGTCAAAATCCTAGGTATAATGGATGAGGTTAAAACCAAGAAAATTGATAAAACAACCAATAATGATAAATACTTCCTCATTTCCAAGGATCAAGCTCTCTTTGAAATAGAAGAACACTTCTTTGAGCTTATACAACTTGGTTATGATCTTCCCTACCTACTATGAAGCTCTAGTTAATATATTAACTTCTATTCATGTGAATGAGGATATCCCTACCAACAAGGAGTCTATCTACATAGTGATAGTACCACCTTCACCTAGGGAAGAAGCGAAGCCTAACATCTTAATGTTTTGTGAGAATGAGGTGAAAACTAATTCATAAAGTGGTAAAGTGTCAAGAGCACCTCCCTTCATAATGATAAGAGTTGGCTAATACAAAGTACACCAGGTGCACGTTGACGATGGGTCAATAATAAATGTTATACCTTTTCCTATTATGGAGCATTTAGACTTGGTAGAGCATATTCAAAACACCTCCACCTATATCCTTAAGTCCTTTAATGGATCACAGGTAGTGGGGAAATGATTCATTTTGCTAGACTTCATGGCTAGGGAACAATTCCCCACATTCGTCAACTTCTTAGTGGTGGAAAAAACACTGGGTTTCAACCTAATCTTAGGGAGACACTAGTTAGCTAAACTATGAGTAGTCTCTTCCTCAATCCATCAAGAAATTCACATACCTTACGAGGGAGGTGAAATTATAATCCACGAGGATTGCATAGTTTCAAGAAGAAACTTCTACAACCAAACTAGAGCAATGAACCACAACAATGTCAACCAAGCTAAGACCACTAGCACTAGGATCATAAATAAATCGTGGGAAGAGCTCTCATTTAACATACTAAGCAAAGGGAATGGAGAGTACAAGATCATGTGACAAAGGCCTTATAGATTTCCTAATCTCTTGAAGATTAGAAAACAGTTGTGTGATTGAGTACATTGCCTATTTTTCTTATCCTTGTACATATTATGTGATCATTTAACTTATAGCCTTATTTTTTGTTTCACTTACATGTTTACATTTTTGCCTTAGTTTTTGCTTTATAACATTGTGTTTGCTAGGTTGTCACATAGCCTTACCTTATATTTTCATATTAATTTACCACATATGTTTATTCTTTATGCCTACATAAAACTACAAAACAACATGAAAAATCAAAAAGACATAAAATAAAATAAAAAATGATCTACCATGGCCTAAAAGTGGTAGGCCTGCAAAGGCCTAAAATTGGTGAATTTGTGATCTCTCTTTTATCTCCCTTATATGTACATTATGGCTTGTTTGCTTCCTCACATTGTTGGCAATTTTCACTTTAAAAGTTATGCCTCTTTTATAGTTTTAGGTTTTTTTTCATTATATTGCCAAAATCTATTTCATAGCCTTGTTGTTTTAAATTGCAGCCTTTTATACAAAAGATATAAAACAAAATAAAAAGTATAAAACCAAAAAATTTAAAAAGCCAAAATAGTAGCTATGGTTACACTATGTGATAAATAATATTAAAAATATAATGCCCATGTTGAATAGCCATAGTTGCATTGTGCAACTTATGATAATAAAAAATTAATAATACACAGGCTCTAAAGTCATGATAGCCAAATAAAAATAATAATAACAATGAGGTAGCTAAAAAAACAAAGTATAACATGTCCAATAATAACCAAGATCAAGCCATAGGAGGAGGAGGATCCTAATCATTAATATCATTGTCAATGCCACAATCACTTGAAGCCTATAAACAACAATCATGATGAGCAAAAAGTATAACTATAAAACAACAATAATAAAATAAAAACAAAAAAAAACTATAATATAAAAAACTTAAAACATATTTTCACAAACCTTAGGGGATTTAGGAGTGATATCTTTAGGCATGAATCTTTAGAGACCAATTTCCAACTTGTGAAGAATCTATTCTTTACTAATGTTGGCCTAATCAATATCTCCTAGATCCTCTCGAGCTAAGATCTTTCCCCTTTCTATATCTATCCACTTAGGTTGAGTGCTCGAAAAATTAGCAATGGAAGCCATCCCAGATGCAATAGTGATCTAAGGATTAAGAAAATCCATAGCTACAACTAATTCTACAAACATGATAAAGGTATCCTCTATGCCTCTCCCCTACATAAAAAACTCGTACATACATCACATCATTGCTTCCACATGCCATGAATTTATGTAATTTTCCTTTCCTAGCTTGTATAGTTGCTTGTGGGCCTTTTTTTTTTTGCCCCAATCTAAAACCCAGGCATAGTAATCTCACCAATCCTTGGACTTGTGTACCAAAAGCTTCATTTACATGTCCTTCTCCACATTGCTTCTAGCTAGAGCAACCTTACCTTGGATGGTGTTTCAATACTATGACCACTGGATTTCCTTCGTGTGTAAGGAATCCCTATTGAATTCCTTATGATCTTCAAGACTTTTGAATTTGTTTGTGAGTTCCTTGTTTTGCTTCTCTACTACTATGACCCACTCCCACAAGAACTTGTTTGAACATTCGAACTCCCAAAATGTTTATGCACAAGATGTCGTACATTTTGTATTCCCTTCATATAACCTCTGTGGAAGGTTCTCAACCTCAAAAGGAAGCTCAGGGAACTCATTGAATTCAAAGTCTCATGAGGGATTCTATTTTACTTTGAAAATTTCCACAAACAAAAATATTAAAATCACGTAAATATTGAAAACACTTAAAAAATCACTAAAACCATGTAGCCATAAAAGATTAAAAAAAGTGAAAACATTATACCATAAAAATATAAAACAAGGCAAAACAAAAACATTTTTGTTACCGACATTAAGGGCTATCTGCTATAACCTATCAATCATGCCATCCATCATTTCCTTTGTGAACTCCATCTTATCTAAGGCCTCCACCCAAGATTTATGAAGGAATGTGAATGTAGATACTTCTAGAGGAGCTTCACACCCTATAATAGTCATAACACTTTAACATTATCTGTAACAAGATAAATAAAAATAAATCAAAACAAAAATTAGAAATGAAAACATAAAGAAAATCCTAAAACACACTAGGAAGATCATGAGATATGTCCATTAGAGGATGGCCTAGTGAAGGAAAATCACCTAAGATGGAATCCACAACCTCTAGAGTCTCCATGGATGTCCTCTCCTTATCTTCCTTGCATCATTGCTCCTCCTTTGCAATAGCCCTATCAACCAACTTCTATTTTCTCCCTACAATAAACCAAAACTAATGAAATGAATAGAACAAATTAGTAAGCATTTTTAGGAACAAAAATATATAATTTAAAATATAAAAAAAATATGAAAAAACTAAAATATAAAAAATAAAAATAAAATCTACATACCCCCAACACCCTGATTTACCTTATTAAGCTTGATTGTCATTTTCTTAGGTTCTTTCTAATTAGGAACTTGAATGTTTTTTTCACTAGGTGGCTTCTTTATCTTTTCTTTGGCAGTGTCATATGCTTCTACACATATCTGTTTGGTCTTTTTTACATTACCATGCATAGCACAAGGTTCAATCCCCATGCTATCAAGGGAACAATCATGTAAACTACTAACTTAATAGTGATTCATCCGCATCCTCCATAAGTAGGTCTTGGAAATGCATCACCTTTATGATGTGTTTATCCTAAGGCTTGAAAAGTTAGGAAGCATATCATGACACCCACTTTCCATTCTTCTTTATCATCAAAAACTTTGCGAACCTCCTAAGGTATGTGTCAATGAATGTAAAATGTGCATGGTAAATGGAGTTAAGGTTATAATGGAGTTTTTTAATTTCATCCTATAGCCTAATGATGAAGAAGGTAGCCCAATTAATCCTAGTAAAGAGTCAATCATGTCCAACATCTTAGTAGGTGACATTGATAAACTAGGCAACATGAATAAGTCAAAAAAGCCTACATTAATGATGCTTTGTTGGACATTCATAGGAGATTTGTCTACCAACCATTTTTATGAGAGATCTGTCATCCCATGTGAGTTGAATTTTCTCCTCACCATGACCTAAAATGATCATGATGACAATAGACTCATGCACAGATTTTGTAGCACAACATAGTTGACTTGTTAGCCTTAAAAAATCATAAAAAAGCTAAAATCATTTATCATACTTAAACAGCTTTTACTAACTAGATCTCCTTAGACTAGAGCCTTAGACTGAACTAGTACACATGCTTCTAGATCTTAGCAAGCCCACCATTTGTGTGCATAATTGGTAGCTACACATGTTTGTTATATGTAAGAATGTTGCATAGGGTACCTACCAAACTCATTACTGAGCTAGTTAAGCACTTACACTCTTATGATCTCATCTTACTTACACTTCTCTAAAGCTATATGGGCTATTGATAAATTTTGGTCATTTCTCACCAATCCTCCATAGTTTACCCTATACTTGTTGAAACTGAAGCATGAAAATGATTAGAAGTAACAACACTAAAACCAAAAAGTAGACAAAATATATCAACTTAAAATCAAGCTTATGCTTCTAGTAGGTAGATAGTTCCTGAAGAGTTTAGGAATAAAGTATTTATGCAATGACCCAACATCAATGTATTATTGGCGTTGTACTACAAATATTTGAGCATCTCCTAGATTTGGGATAATCATCAAACTCTCACCAAATATGAGCCATCGTTTTGCAATATCTCTCATTGAGTGTAAGGATAATCAACCATGAACTACAAGATGTGGCTAGAAGACACTACCAAGAGAATGTCCATGATTACAGTTGCAATATAATCACACTGTAATTGTGGAACAGGTACATTAGAAATTCTCTAGAACTAGGTCTAAATCATATTAATATGTAGTTATTAACATTCATATTGAGATTTAATCTATTTTTTGTAGACATTCTCATGCAACATAAAATTCCCACTAACTTGATGATAATCAGGATAGGTTTTAGCAATGCCTTGCACATAGCCATATAACCACATAACCAAAAGAAGCCATAGAAAAAATTTAAATAAAAAATTAACAAAATTAAAACCAAAATAACCTATAGGATGACAATGTTGCCATTAAATACAAAACATAAAAAATAACCAAGTCTATCAATGTAGCTACCTTCACAATGCAAGTCAAAATCTAACCTTTACACTTTAATTCACATAGCAAAATAATTAAATTTGACATGTTAATAGCCATGAAATATAGAAGAATTAAATTGGATAGTTTGTTAACCTTTTGACATTAAAATAAATAAATTTGACCTTGTGGGAAACTAGTTTGACATTTTTATAAATAGTTGACATGTAAGACCATAAAACAAGCATTTTTACGAACAGTTAGCATGGAACTAAGATTTTGACAAAAAATGAAGCCAAAATTGATAGTGCTATGGCTTAAAGGGTAGAGAATGCCAACAAAGAGTGGCCAATGAAATTCCACAATCTAAAACACTTAGGATATAGGGAAAGTGGAAGCAAAAAACACAAGTTTTCTTGGCTCTTAAAGCCCACATTTCCTTGTGTAAAATCCTAAGACCCCTCATACGTTTTCCTAGAAAGCCTAGAGAGTACCATACGATGGCCATAGCACTTGAAAACAATTCACAATGGCCAAAACCCAAGCCCAAGTAACCCCACATTGTGAATTCTAGTCATGAAAACTGTAAACCTCTACAACCAAAGTTCACATTAACCAACCCAGATTCTTGGGTTTGGGAAAAATATTTTAAAATTTATTTTTAATTACAAACATATAGAACATGCTTAGAAAATCTCAAATCCATCATCAACAATGTAGTTATAGTATAGAAAAATCCAAAATTCCATAGAATTTTCACCAGAAAACCCTAATTTGTAGTGAAATAATTGTAGTAAAAATCCTAGCAAAAAAATGGAAGAAAATTTTAAAAATTCTAAACTTCATCTAGGACTCTCTTACACTATATCTACCATCCTTACGAGCCTTAGAAGCTAACCACAGTTGCCCAAAAAATTACAAGTGCTATCAGTTCTTCAATGGAAAAACTGCAAAATCTTGAGAAAATAGGCCATAATGTTGAAAACTAGATTGGGAAAAAACATGAAAAATATAAAAAATATTATTCCACCACCAAATTAGTTGGAAGACCTCAAATGACAAATTTATGGATTTAGAACCCAAAATTGCATTATAGATAGGCTAGAAAAGATATTTATCCTTTTGCTAAAATTGGTAAAACTAGGGCAAAAATGCTTTTCACAAATGCAAGAAAAATCCCAAATCTCTACCATAAGATGCACAAAAATCCAAATTTCACTACTAGCATGATCAAAAGGCCTAAACCTTTAATTCAGCATAGTTGGAATGAAAATTTTCAAATAGAGAAAGCCTAGAAACAATGTGTACATCCTCCTTTGCCTCATCCAAAATTGGGTTATGGCTTCATAAGTTCTATTACAGAAAAAATTCCAAAATCTCCTTCTTTGCTACAAAAATGCTATGCACAGTAATAGGTAAATGACAAACTTATTGGGAAATTGTGTGAATTTTTTTTAACCACAAACTCTAACTCTTGCACACTACCCTTGGGAAATTGAGAGAGAAAATAACTCCTATGTTGGTTTCTTATGCCAAAATCCTCTCAAAGCCCTACACGTTGACAATGCAAACCATTTGAAAGCCAAGAAAAGACTTCCACACATTTAGATTAGGAGATAATCAAGGAGCTTAGGTTCATACATTGATTTTTTGTTAAAATATCCACTTTCCTAATTCCAATGTTTTCATGTTAATTTTAGATTATGTGTGGGCCCCATGAGACTTGGACAAGAATACCAAAAACCCCACACATTTATCTACATGCTACTTAGGAAGAATGGAAGGATAAATAGGCCTTACACATTGAATTTTGGTTGAGATTTCTAGCTTTCTAGCCTCAAACATTAAGGGTTAAGTTAGGGTTGACTATAGGTGGACTCCACATACCACTAGCCAATTCATCTCGAGTTCTACACAATGTTTGAAAAAACTTGACCAAAAAATCAAGTCTTGAAACATTGCTAAAACTAGCCTCTAGTTCCATATGTTGAGAATCTATATTCCACATGTGTGGTAGCATGTGGGCCAACATGTAGAGCTTGGTTTTTTTACCACACATTGATAATTTGAGCTCCACACGTTGTGGTAGTGTGTGGGATAGCATGTGGAGAAAGAATATAAACTTTACCTTGTCAAACCTAACCATAAGCTACCTAGAGGATCACACCAAACTTTAAAAAATTTGAAAAAATTTCTAAGCATCAAGAATCTACCTAAGGAAACCTATATATTGAGGGTTTAGAGCCCACACTTTGGAAACCTTGGTCCCACACACTAGGCTAGTGTGTAAAACAATGTGTGGGATACTAAGGACTCTTAAACTTGATCAACAAACATCATACTTTGCCTAAGATGGTTGAAAGGACTATAGACCTCACCTCATAGCCTTGATGCTACCATGGAAGCCTAGAGAAACCAAAAACCTAGTTGAAAATCCCCACAAAATGCCAAGTTTAACCTCACACATTGGAGCACCTATCCCACATGTTGTGGAAGTGTGTGGGGTAGTGTGTGAAGCTTATGAAAAGATTCATCATGGATAAAAATTTCTCATGAGTTGCCTCACAAGAATGAGAATGGAAAACTAAGTAAGATGTTGACCATTACAAGTTACCAAAACTAAGTTTTAATTCCACACATTGTAAACCCTAGTTCCACAGGCTATGTTAGTGTGTGGGGCAACATGTAGAAACCAACAAGCCTTTAACTTGGTTAATACAACTCATAATTTATACCCAATAGTCTCAAAAATTGTAGATCTCTCTTTTAAATCCTAGACATTGCCATGAAAGCTTAGCAAGATAAAAAACTTGGTTAAAACTCCCATAAGCTATCATACTAAGTTCCACACATTATAGGGCCAAGGCCCACATGCTATGGCAATGTGTAGGCCAACATGTGACATCCATGACAATAATTAACAAATTTAAAATTACTCAAACACTACCCAAATGGATTCCACATGCCAAAGACTTGATCCAAACTGGTCACAAGCTGCCTTGATGGGTCCCATAAGCCTAAAACCTAGTCTAAACTACACACATGCTAGGAATACAAATTCCACATGTTGGAGTTTAGCTCCAAACTACCCACACATTGTGGATAGAAGTCCTACATGTTGAAAGTACGAGAAAAGAAGCCCACACATTGAAAATATGGTTTCCACATTTTGGGTGTATCAATTTTTAGCTTTTTTAATTATATTTCCAAAAAAAACCACTTTCTAGCAGTTTATAGTTGTTTTCACAATAGTTTTTCTTATTTTGACTTTTTTAACAAGATTTTTCTTATTTTAACTATTTTTGCTAGTTTTTTTTACTTATTTTAGCAATTTACAACTTGTTTTCTCTAGATGTTTACTTATTTTGACAATTTATAACATATTTTTATCATATTGCTACTTGTTTTAGCAATTTATGGCCTGTTTTTGCTAGGTTTTGGCCTTATTTTGACCATAAAATCACTTGAAAAAATAAATATTATTATTTTCAATCCTATTTGACCTTGTTTGAATCCATTTGACATCATTTGAAATCCTTTTATATCATTTGGTGTTATTTTGCATTGTTTTGACTTTGTTTGACCTCAGTTGACATCATTTGGCATCATTTTAATATCATTTGATGTCATTTGGCATCATTTTAATATCACTTGACATCATTTAACATCATTTGGTGTCATTCGACACCATTAAACATCATTTTGCATTATTTTAGTATCATTTTATGTCATTTGATATCATTTGACATCACTTCACACTTTTGACTTCATTTGATATCATTTGACCTTATTTAACATCATTTCTTATTATTTTAAACATCAATTAGCCTCATTTTATCCCATTTTGACATCATTGAACTTTGTTTAGCCTCATTTTTTCCATCATTTAACACTATTTGATGTCATTTAGCATCATTAAGATTTCATTCAACCTCATCTGACATTCTTTTGTATGGTTTTGATCTCATTTGGCACTTACTCTACATCATTTGGCATCATTTGGCCTTTGTTTTACCTTGTTACATCTCAGTATATCTTCTTTGGCCTTATTTTATCATATTATGACCTTACTTAGCCTTATGTTGCCTTGTTCTACTCCATTTTGACCTAGTTCAGCTATGTTATGCTTTATTGTTGCAATCTTTTGCATTATTTTAGCGTGGTTTGACAATTATGCAATACACTAGTTAATGTGCTTTAGTTAACATGCAAGATTAAATAATGGATACATGGACATAATTCAATCTACTGTTGAGCCTAAATGGACCTTATGGTGATGTTAAAAGATCAATTGACTTGAAATGCTTAGATCCTAAACTTGGGAGTTTGTTCAATCACATAGGTTATAAAAACGTCCTTAGAGTGGCTTATGTAGATAGCTAAAACTCTTGATTTGGAGGCTAGAGACATCACAGAGGACTCTCTAGTTGAAATTCCTATGACAACCCATAATGGTAAGGAGACAACACTAAAACTAAGTTCCTCACTAGAATCCCAGATGGCCTAAGACATCACCAAGATTCTTTAGAATAACATTAAAGCCTTTGCTTCATCATACAAAGATATGCCAAGATTAGATCGATGTTTAGTGCAACATAACCTTATACTTGATCCTAGTATTAAGCATGTTAAGAAAAAGTTCACAAGATTAGACCAAATTTGGCCCTAGCAGATCATGATGAGATCAAGTTTTGGTAATTTTCTTGGATGAAATTGCCAATGTTGGGAGCCTCACAATCTCATGAGCTTGGGAAGTCATGGGGATTGAAGGTGTTCTTCAAACAAGGTTCAGGTGCTTGCTAGTCCCTGGCAACACCAAGGCCTAGATACCTTCAAATAAACTTAGTAGTTATGAAACAAACTAATCGTGAGTATGTGCTTGCTATTGCAAATGTTGAAATGGTTGGGTTGTGTATAGAATTGTGATTGGCTATCATAAAAAAGATTAGGCTAACTTTGTCAAACACTATGAGTTGTTGGATATTCCTATTTTGTTCAACCACTTAGTCTATATGGTCCTTATAATACCTACTTGTAACAAATAAAATTTTACAAAAAAATTTGAGCAAGGTTCTTCCAATCTACTCCTAATTTCCTCAGAGAGAAAGTTTCATAAGAAAACTAGAAATAGAGCAAGATTCAATGGACATAGAAAGAGAAGGAAAAGAAATTTTTTTTTCTAAAATCTCAAATATTTAAGCAAAATAAATTGACATGAGGAAACACTTCATAATAAAGCTATTTCCAATTCAATAACTACAAATTGTCCAAAATTTTAGAGCTCAACAAGCAATTTCATAAAGACAATCTTATTATACTACCAAAAATTACTACGTAAATGACAAAGTATGAGTCTCTATTTCAGCTAGTTAATAAATGTCAAAGATTGCATTCAATAGAGCTATCAAAAAATTTGATAATTTCTTGATTGAAATACCAAGGTAATAAAATTTAAAAATAAAGAAGCTATTTCAATCCCATCAAAATACCAAATATTTTTCTAGATTCTTTATGCTCAAAATAGGCAATTTTGTTAAGACACTACTATTAAATTACTCTTGAGGCTTCCAACAACATGAGCTCTTCTATGGAAAATCTTAATAGGAGTTTAATATTGCACAAAAATAGAGCTATAAAAGAAACATTAGATCAATCCAAAAATTAAATGCCAAGCATGATACTATCTAAACCATTAGCTAAGTAACTAAAATAAAATGGAAAGAAATTAACTTATAAGATTAAAACAAAGTAGCTGAATTGATGTCTTCAACAAGCCATCTTACAAGAATTCTTCAAATGTCTTTTCCTAATCTTCCTTCCCCCCTTTTTATTCTACCCTTAAGTCCTTTTTATAGTAGCTTTGGGTGATCATAAACATCATGAAAAGTTATGGGTATTACAAATATCTAGGAGGATTAAATCCTAACTACCCTAGAAGTTATAATAGTTTGAGAAATATATGCCATGGTTGGCAAGTGTCTTCTTGGTAATGGAAAGCTTAAAAAATCATGGAGTTTTTAATTGTAACCATCATAGGAAGTTACAAATTCCATGGAATCCAATAGAAAATAAAGTAATGCTTGCCAAGTATCCCATTGGATAATAATATCTTTTCTTAAAACAAAATAATAACTATAAATTTGCTTACCTATATAGTCTATACTTGCCACATATGGTTGAATTAGAAACCCCAAGCGCTAGCATATTTTTTCTTTGTTTAATATCCATCAGCTTGTTTCTTGAGTTGATTTCTCCATGACATCTGTACAAACACTTTGATTTTTTTTATGTGTGTAGGCCTTCAATAGCCATGAATAACGTCGAGAACAAAGTTGGTGAATATGGGCGACACTAGTAGTTTCTCTGGTGTAACCACAACTTCATATCTCATGCTTTGTATAGTGGATCCTCCTTTTTAGCAATTGTGGATGCTTGTTAGCCTTCTGGAAACCCCACAATGGGTTGAATGCTTAGGTTTGTTAGATTGGAGGTAGGGTCAATTCCACCAATGCAGTAAAAGGTTTATTGCCATGGGCTATGGTTAAGATTTTTTCCTTGTAATGGGAAGCAAATCCTAGCTTCATTCTCCAATTGTGGTTTAGTTCCATTCTTGCCATTCATTGAAGGATTTTCACAAAGTTGATGTAGCAAAGTTCCTCTCCCCCTTTTTAGACATGAACCAAAAGGAGGTGATCACCAACTACTCACTAATCTCTGTATTATCATTGAATTCTGAGGCTACATGAATAGGCCTATAGGTCTTCTTCTCTTCATCATCACTACTAGTGGTGGAGCATGAAATCTACTAGACATCATCAATCATCATCTAATGTCTTTGAAATGGGAGCATACCTAGGCCAAAGCTACATCTAATATTGGGTGGAGGTAGGATGATTGTCATGTGATGGAACCTACTAAGAAAATGATGGAATGGCTCTATGCTAGTATGTCTTGGGAAGAGATTATTTCCATTGGATAGCTACCCCAAAAATGTTGTTCATAGCCTACTAAAATTTTTGTGAAGCCTCATTAGAATAGAATTGCTTGAAGAGTCTCTCGAAAGAATCCTCTTGTACAAGTGGCCTAAAAGATAAGCTCTCTCTATGCATGTACTATAGCTCCTGCTAGCTCCTCTTAATTCAATGCATTACTAGAGTAATAGATTCTAGATGGATCAACTATTGTGGTATGCTAGATAGGCTCTATCTCATCCTCACTCTCTATCCAATGAGGAGTTCCAACCTCCTCAAATTTTGAAGCACCTATGGGAATTGAAGGAATCCCTGCTGAATCCAACCTCTTGTGAATGTATGTGAGATTTCTTCAAAGCTTCCCAATGGCCTTGGCAATGGAGTAAAAGACCTTATTTTTTAATGAACTAACTAGAGAATCAATGAATTTGGATTGATAGAGTTGTGAAGGTATTGGTATATACACTGATGATCTAGATTGTGCTTGTAAGTATGAAGGAGCTATTATTTTGGTGTTAGAAGTACTCCTCTTCTTAGAGTGCTCAATAAGGCTCATCTTTCCTTTGAGGATGCGAAGATCAAGAATGAGAACACTCATCTAGTGTATGATAAGGAAAATAAGTAGAGGATGTCCATAGATGCATGTATGAGTAGATATTTCTAGCATGTCATTGCAAATGATGTGCCCCAAATCTATCAATTTTCCTATCAACAAAAAATATAGTACAAAGACCTGGGATGAAAGTAAATATTTATAGCTACCTCCCTTGATCATGATGTTGTACATCACAATGAGAGAGTGTGTGGAGGCATCCTAAGATATGTGGTATCTATACATCCTACCATCATCCAATGAAATTAATCTACCAAATAATGCATCAAAAAATTCATCAAATGAAACTAGATTAATAGCATTTCTGAACATATCATCAAAGATATCTATCATAACCCAATGTACAACAGCACTACAAATTCCCAACAAGTCATTAATAATAATTGTATATACTTGAACAATAATTCCCCTGACCATGGTAGTAAAGGTCCCAACATTACTATATGTAATCACAATATTATACAAAAATTCATGAATAAGAATTACAAGAATCCCAACTAACAAGGAAATGAAAGCAATCCACCCAAGGATTTCAAAATATGAAAGCAATTGACCTTAATGATGTTGCTAAAATTTGATATTCCTTTCAATAATAATTATTATGAATTTACAATTCTCAAACATGAGCCTTACATGGGTGAATTTGAATTAGGGCTCATAGTAATTTACCCTACTTGTGGTTGCCTCTTATGTATCCTTGGTTTTCCACTAACAATTATGGGAAGTTCTTATATTATTTTATACCATGGAAGCTAGAGTAAGATGAGAGCCCTATGTCCCTAGTCAACTTATGGGAGATATCTATGGTAAAAATGGTAATGGGAAGTATCAAGGTTGTAATGCATAAAACACAGGATGAGAGAGAAAAATTTCTTTAAAATAGCTTCTTCTTTTTTTGTAGAGGAGAAGTCTCATGGAATAAGGAGATATCTTGCTCAAGTTGAAGCCTATGCAAGGAAGACATATTGTGGGGCAAGGAGACATCTTGCTTGAGTTGAACCCTATATAGGGGGAGACATCTGAAATAAGGAAGAGACATCTAATGGATAGGGAGATATCTCATATGATATGTCTCTCGATATGAGAAGACATCTTGATTAGAGAAGACATCTTTTAAAAAGTAGGTAGACATCTCTAAGAATGGAGGAAAGGAACAAGAGTTTTGAACTTGGATATAGAGCATTCATGGGAACAAGAATGTCTCATATTGATTGATGCAAGTGAAAGAGAAAACAAATGCAAAGATAAAAATTAAAAGTATAAACTATCCTATAACAGGGAGATGGACTATAAATCATATCTTACTTACCTAATAGGATAGGTTTCTATTCCTGTATTCGTGTACAACATGATGAGCCTTTGTTCATCAAGGCACTTGATGAAGGTATTTGCATTTATGCTTCTATCTCAATGTACTCCAATTTGATGTGTCCAGGTTAATTATGTTGTCTTATGAAATGATGTCTTATTTCAATGTGACTTTATTCTAAAATGTTGAATTGGACCTTTGATCATATTTTTGGCAATGTTGTTATCACAATATATAGAGGTGTTGTGAGTCTTGATTCCCAAGTTCTTGAGTGTCTCTTTCATCTATAAAATTTATGCACAATAGCTTCCTACTAAAATGTATTTTACTTCTTGAATAGTAACAGTTGTAAAATTTTATTTCTCAATTTTCCAACAAATAAGACATCTCTGAAGGAAGAAACAATTGCCACAAGTACTCCTACAGTCATTTATGCATCTTGTCCAATTTGCATAATAATAACTAGCAAGATCATGTGTGGAGTCCTTTGGATACCAAAGTCCCCAATCAGTAGTACCTTTTAAATAATGAAAAAAATCTTTTTACAACTTTTAAGTGTGACTCTTTAGAACTAGCTTGATATCTTACACATATACCAATACTTAAGGTAATATTAAGCCTACTTGTAGTCAAGTAAAGTAAGCTACCTATCATACCCCTATAGATTTTGGAATCTATTGAATTACTTGGTCATCCTTACTAAGCTTTAAATTTGCACTCATCGATGTTGCCTTGAGCTTGACCTTAGCCAAGGTAAATCTTCTTAACAACTTGTTAATATATTTTATCTATCAAACAAATGTACCTTCTTTAGTTTGTTTAACTTGAAAACTAAGGAAATTATTTAATTCTCCCATCATACTCATTTTGAATTCTTCATGCATAAGATTTAAGAAATTCTTAGACAAATTTTGATTAGTAACACCAAAAATAATATCATCAACATAAATTTATACAATAAGTAGATCAGTATTAAATCATTTAATAAATAGTGCCAAATTAGTACTTCCCCTTTTGAAACCATTATTCAAAAGATGCACAATTGCATAATATCATTTGTACTAGTTGAAGTCTTTGTTGCTAGGAAATGTCAACTATTTGCTACCTAGTTTATTCAAGCAAATAAGATGTTTTTAAATCTACCATAACTATGGAAAATTCTTACCACTTTGAATATAGCCCACTTAACTTGGATTATTAATAATCTATGGATAAATGTGAAGAAGTACCAAGCCATTCTCAATAATTTCCATATGAAGAAAAGTTATTGACCAAGCACAAGAGCCACCATAGCAAGAGGAACCACCATCACCTAGAACAACATGAAGACTTATTGTTGGAGAAAGCTTTTGAAGGTATGTTAATTTCTATAAATTTTATTCTAACAAATTTTATATCATTTTTAAATTACTTAAATAAATTCTATAATGTAACATTAAAGCTTACTCAAGTTAATTAGTCGAGTCGCCTCTATAATTTTGTCACAAACTCTATCTCATTTTTTTAAACTTAAAGACAAGCTTTCAATTAGTCATAGTCATAGGGATATGATGAACAATTAATTTAAATTCTATATGATGAATAATTAATAAGTTAGTCATAGGGGTATGATGAACAATTAATTTAGGTGCAACATCATGCCTATCCAAGTAAAGTAAATGAAGTTACTAGATGATATTAGCACTAATCACATGATGATATCATACAGTGATTGAGGAAAGAAATATAATGAGCAAAATTAAAGGACCAAAACATTATTAAATATTTGAAGTGTTATAGGAAGCTTAACATGCTAGTTGATTTATATATTTGACAACATTGTGAATACTTGTATATGTCATCATGGTGTACAATACCATCTATGATGTTTTATCTTATATAACTTAAAGTTTAAAGTCAGTTATGAATAATTATATTTCTTAACTAATGTTAACTATCATTGTATTCATTTACACTTTAGATGTGACTATTCCATTACATCTATATAAGTATTAATTCTATTTTTCCTAGGAGGGAACAATGCAACATAACATAATACAAGAATGAAGATATTTGGTCTAATACTATTCTTCTTTCTTACATTCTTCATTTATATTTTATGTATAATACATATAACATTGTGGATTATATTATATTTTTGGTGTATATTTCTCTTGATTGTAATAGTTATCAAACTCTTTTAAACACCTTTTTCCTAGTGATCTAAAAGTCACAGAACTCAACATGGTATTAGATGAGTAGTAAGTACCCCTATACCCAATCATATGAATCATAAGCGTTCACATGCAATCTAGTCAAATTTCATAGATGGGACTAGTTACAACATCTAGATTGTCAAGCATTGATTGTAGGACATTGTCTTCCCACCTGTACTAGTGGTAGCTTTGTCATGTATGGTTTAATCCAAAGTGAGGCATATGATAATTGATGTTGTTGTAGCCTTATGCTAATATTGATGGTAACGGAAAATTTAACTCTTTAATATAACTAACAACAATAAGGTAAATCTAAACTAGCCTAGAGCAATGAGCATATGGTCCTAGCTTATCATACATGTCTTGGGATCATATAACCATTACTAGGTTACCAAGAGTTATCCTACTAGGTGAACCAAGCTATAACACTATTGGAATTACCAAACGATTACACTTAAATGCTTGAAAGTAGTTGTACTCATTCCACTTTTTAAATGAACAAGTAAAATACTTGGAAATGTAAATGATTAAACTAAGAAAATAGTAAAAACTATGCTAAGTAAAACAATAAAACTAAGTGGATATTGCAATGATGAAAAGAAATCTCGATCTTTATTTCTAGACATGAACTATGCACAAGTACACTTCACTCAAATAAATATTTTGTACATCTGCTCAATACTATACTGCAAGCATTTATTCTATCACTAAAACTATGAAAACAAACTGAAAGAGTTTACCTAAGGATGGAATGAAAAGTTATTTAGATCATGCATCCAAGTACTATATTTATAGGTAGGAATGCATCCCACAATATCAGATATTCAGTGACATAGCTTGTGCTAGGATATTGCATATGTGATATCAGAGTGGACCAAAAATTGACTTTTTCATAAAATGTGTGTGACATAGATGCTACATAGCATCTACAACATAGTAGCCAACTGAGATGCATCGACAGGAATGCTATAACACAAATGTGATGTAGCATCTACAACATAGCATCTACACTATCTCAAGAACCTAATGATTCATCATACTCAAGTGACTAAAAACTCATCCTTGAGTTAACATGATAGCATTGAGTTGTCTTTACAAAATTGGGAAGCTACGAGATTATTGACTGACTCTAATTATTGACTATACCTAAGTGCCATATTGGTGTCTACAAAAATGACATAGTTACATGATAAAATAAAAACAAAATTTGAAGTGGTTTGATGTAGTTCATATTTCATGTAGTGGTGGCTCTTCCATCGACTTCTTCCCTTTGTCATCAGAATTTTGGAAGGTTTCTCCTCATATGTCCTTATCTTCTTTTTCCATATGTCCTCTCTATTGAGTATGGCAAAGAGACTCCTTCGATTTTAACTATTACATTAACCTCTTTATTTAGCTAGAATTAGTATGCTTATCCTAAGTTCCATTCGCTACTATTGGTTAGTGTGGGGCATAACGGAAATGCTTGGAGTTCTGTATTTACAACTTTTGTGTTGTGAAGGTCCTCCTTCTAGTGGTCTCTTTGGGGTCATCTACAATAAACAAGGGTGTAAAATTATTAGAATGTTCACACTAGTTCTTAATATCTCTTTACCTTACTCATACCTTGGTTAGATCAAGCTCTTATCATATTATGATTGTAGAGTTAGAAAAACTTGCTTCAAAAGGAACTCCTTAGGTGTTATATATTTTAGTTACTTATGGCCTTCTATCATTTTCCAAGCTTATTATGGCCTAAGATAGTTGATATGATCTATTAGAATTATTATCTAAATCTTTATGTTCTTAGTTTGATTGATTAACAATAAGATTCTTATTATTTCTTTGTACTTATCCTTTATAGTATCTTCTAGGCATCAAGAATCTTTGGTTCAAACTTTTAAATTTTCATTCACTTATATTGTGCAATGCAAACCCCCCCCCCCCCCCCCCAACCACTAAGTTGAGCACTCTGAGATTAGCAAGATTTAAGAATTTTGAAAATTGGAGCTACAAGGATGAAGTTATGGCCTTTGGAAGCTAGTGTGCAAGAGTTCTAAAAAAACTACAAAAACTCTCTTGTTGCAAAATGAGGAAGTAAAAATTTTTACTAACTCCCTCATGTATATATACTATTTTTATATGCATGAAATGGTACATCAAACATCTTAGATACAACCTTCTAGGTTCCTATGACATCATAACTATCACATTACCATTAAAAAGTTTAAATTTTTCATTGATTTTTCTTAGAAAAAAATAAGTCAAAAGGAATGTCTAAAAGATGTAAAGCTTGTTTAGAGAATCATGAGCTATGAGTGATGCATAGTGTTCAACAATCTAGTGTTCAAGATTCATGAAGAAGGAATCCAACGAAAGTTTATAATATGGATGAGAAAAGGATAATGAATTTTTGATGTACAAATAGATTATTAGATGATATGGGAAGTTTAGTAGATGTTTTAGAAGGCACAAGATGATGTGAAATTTCTTGGCAAGTATTACATACAAGCGTTATACAAGTGGATCCTCCTCAAAGTAGGCTCTAGCCCTTAATGCCCTTGTATAACCATGCCTAAAGTGTCCGTAGGAACTCAAGGAGTTGAATGTAAGACATACTTCTTAGCAAAACACACATATTAGTATTGCTGAATAGGAAAAATATCACTATATTATACAAAACCACAAGTTATGATTAAATATATAGTAAGGAGAGATGGATTCTAGAAAGGATTGCAAAACTTGGGATGTGAGGTGTCTTACCATAGGAATAATGAATTCTTGTGTGTTATTCATGGTTAAAGTGATCATTAGCCTTTCTTTCCAAGATTCAAACCAATTCCAAACTATTTTCCAATGGCATTGCATTGTTTCATCTCTTGGATTTATAATCATAAGACTACCACTATTGCAATGAGTATTATTGTCCAACGATGGAATTTATTCATTGCACATTTTTTTTTATTCTTGAGAAGCCACCTACATTTAGGCATGAGTAAAATGTCTTTCAAGTAAGACCCCTAGAAATTTATTCTTGTGCATTTAGTTTATTTGTTAACTCTGTCAACCTTACCAGAGGACTACCTTCAAGCATGGATAACATGTCTTTCTAGGAACATTGTAAGGTAGCATTTATTGTACTCTTACTTCCATTTCTCGTTAAATCTACAACGATATAATAAAACCTAGGCAACATGATAGAACTCACAAAAATAATCCAAGAGAATCCACAAATCCCCTTTGTATCATACCCTTTTCATTCCCACTGGGTTCTTCACTTTTTGATCAAGGCATAACAATCACAAGTTTATTCTTAGCTTTATTATGAAAAGAGTATCATTATATCCATGGTAAGAACCTCTTATTATTGGAATGGATGGATGGATCTAGTGATCTCACTGCATAGATAATCAGTCCCTTATGATTGCTAATATAGAGAAATCTTCACCTTATTGGGACTACATCTTACCTTATTTGATGTGTTTTATTAAAAATTGACATAAATATGCACAAGTAAAAGGAGAACAAAAAATAAAAAATTAGAAAAGATATCAAGAATTAAAAAGATAAAAAGAATGAAAAATATTAAGGAATATCAAAAATTCAAGAAATAAAAAAGTATAAAAGAATGAGAAGATATAAAACAATGTGAAAAAGTATTAAAAAAAGAAAAACATATAACAAAAAATTATAAACCATAAAGAAGTAGAAAACAAAAAAGTTAAAAAGTACTTATTAATTCATAGGTTATGATAAGGCCTCTCCCCACAACTAAATGCATGGGCGAGTGTTCAAAAAATGCATTCTAAATTCCCTAGATCATACACTCTAGGTTGCTCACTTATCATAGTGATTTATTTTTTCTATTATCATCCTAGATAATATTGATGGTAATTGAATCTTGGTCATCTAAGTCCCTATTTTCTCTATTTGATGGTGTATGATTATGACTTAATAATTCCATTTGTGAGTTCTTAGTTAGGATCATTTTCTTAGAATAGAAGTTAATAAGTGGTTCAGCTATTTCCATGCATGTTTTAGACACTTTTAGGTTCTCAATTTTTGGCCATTAGGCATCTTTTAATTTAGTGGTCCATGCTTTCATTTGTCCACACACTTGTTGTTCACATCTGTTGTGGGTTGGTGTAGGAATTGTGTTAATATTTTGAATTTTCAACCCACAACTACAACCTTTATCATTATTAGTGATGCATGGAATTACCTATCTCTTCACAGTGATAGGTTCATCTATTATGTTTTACATTAGAGTGGTAATAGGTATTGGCCCTTATGTAGGATTAGGAGACATTGTTTTGGTGAGGAAGGATGTTGCACTTGGTTGGCCTTGTCTTGTTCTAGATGAGCTAGTACATCTATGAGTTTTACGCTCATGTGTGGAAACTGTCCTAAAGAAAGGATGTTTTTGAGACATTCGTTGAGGTCTACTAGCATTATCATTTACATGTATGTTCATGGTAGAAGTGACATTCTTCCTTTAATGTTCTCGTGCCAATCCTTCCTATGTTGTTGGTGGTGACATATGGTGGAGGGAAGTATGAGAATATTGAGGATGTCACAAAGGATAAGAGGTTTGAGATGGTGATCCCATATGAGATGTTGTAGGTTGATGGTATTTGGGAGAGTGATAATAGTGATTTAAGGTAAATGAAGTAGAACCATTTGGAAAAACAAGTTGTTGAACATAGTAGTCATACAGGTTTAGTTGGCAATAACGGTATTTTTGGTTTATTAATAGCATCCCCCAAGATTGTGGGTTTTGTCACTCTAAGTAATACTAGTTTTGAGGTTGATAAGAAGTCCCACTAGAATAGTACAGGTGGTTGTAGGACTATCTATAATTACCTTGCAAGTAAGGTAGTTTCCTAGGTGTTTACTTTTGTACAAACTTGGGATTCAAAGAAAAAGCTCCAAACTGTTGTAGATGTAAAATAACTAGGAAATAGCCCTTTGGATGGTCATATTTGCAAGTGTCACATCCATCATTCTCTTCTGTGGTTGAGTCTATAGCCTCTTCTACTACAACTATTTTTCCTTTTTGCCAATAATTATTCCTATCTATTCCTTTATTCGTTTTCCTCTTCTTGTTTTGATCACTTGATCCTTTTTGCATTAACTTCTCCTCTATGGTTTTCATGTAGGTTGTAACTTTATCATTTATCAACTCCCACATCTCATCTATCCTTACTTTATGCTTAGCAATAGACTTTTACATTAGCAAGGTTTATTGTGAAATCACCTCATCTATTTTCCTCACCATAGATATGGATCCTCTTCTTTTGAAGAGTTGGATCCTAGTTATATTCCTCTACATTCTCTTGTTTACATATCTCTCCTTCTTCTTTTGCCACCTACTCAACTAGCCTTTGTATCTTACAGGCTTTTAATTCGAATAACCAACCTTGGGCATAAATCCCAAGGATCTCTCTCATTTGGTTACAAAGCCCATCTATGATGTGGAAAAGCTACTCTTTTTGAGAGAAATCATGGCCTAGACATCTATGTAGTAGTGAATAGTATCTATTCAAGGATTCATGTTTTTCTTTCCTCCATCCTTGAATTTGTTTTCTCAGGTTGGATACTCTTGCATAGGTTTGGTATTTCTCATCGAGGAGTTCTAGCATTATGGACCATCGATGGATAGAATTGGGTTGTAATGATCTATACCAACTTTCACCTTCGTCAACTATCATCCTAGGAAATAGCTTAAGATTTTTTCACTTACTATCAATGTTTTGCAAGGCATAGGCATCATGGAAGACTTATAAGTGATTTTGTGGATCAAAGTTATAGCCTCCCACAAATTTAGGGATGTTATTCATATTAAGCCTTTTGATGCGACTTTGATTCATGTGGGGTACTCTAACTACCTTTGTTATTTGTGTCATGCTCCTAGTAGCCAATAAGGGTTCATCATATTTAGATATGTTGTGGTGATGAGTTTTATTTCTATTTATCTAATTATGATAATCTCATCTATTCTCATTTTGATGATCTTATCTATTTCTATTTCTATCTTCGTCTTGATCTCTTAATGTATCTCTATTTCTATAGCTATGTTCATCCTTATTAGAACTCGACATGGAAGAGGAGGAGGAAGATGGAGAACTAGGAGAATCACCATGGCTACTATATCTCCCCCTATGGTCCCTTAATTTATCTCTTCTAGGTTTAGAGGAGATTTTAGGCCTTGAGGCCCTCCTAGTTCTAGGACCTACTCCATATCCTCTAGGATTGTCTACATTAGTTGAATGTAGTATTTGAGTGTCATAAGGATCTAAATGATCATATGAAACCCTTGCTTAAGGTTGTGCACTCCAATTCTCTTTAGTATAGATCCTATCATTTTTCCTATGAGTGTTTTCATCTTGTGATGTAGTCTTGGTCCTATGTGAAGAAGACATGGTTTTATTTGATAATGTGTGTGACTTAAAATATTACTATTTTCTACAAGATAAATAAATAATACTTCTATAGTGATTGTGTACAATATAACTAATCTAGATAACTAGCACCATTTGCAACAATGGCACCAATGATGAGCAGCAATTACCCCTATGCCCAACCATACAAATCACAAGCGTTCATGTGTAATCTAGTCAAATTCTATGAATGGGACTAGTTGCGGCATCTAGATTGTTAAGCATTGATCATATGATGTTGTCTTCCCACTTGGACTAGTAGTAGCTTTATCACATATGGTTTAGTCCAAAGTGCAACATATGATAATTGATGTTGTTTTAGCCTTATGCTAATCTTAATAATAATGGAGAAACTAATTCTTTAATCTAACTAACAATAAGAAGATAAATCTAAACTAGCCTAGAGCAATGAGCATCTAGTCTTGACTTACCATACACATCTTGGGCTCATGTAGCCATTACTAGATTACCAAGCATTATGCTACTAGGCAAACCAAGCTATAATACTATTGGAATTACCAAACGATTACACTTAAATGCTCAAAACCAATCATATTCACTCTACTTTTCTAATAAATAGGTAAAGTAAAATACCTTGAAATGTAAATAATTAAACTTAAAAAATAGTAAAAACTATGCTAAGTAAAATAATAAAACTAAGTGGATGCTACAATGATGAAAAGTAATCTCGATCTTTATTTCTAGACATGAACTATGCCTAAGTACACTTCACTTGAATAGAGATTTTGTACAACTACTCATAACCACACTATGGGCATTCACTCTATTGCTAAAACTATGAAAATAAACTGAAAGAGTCTACCTAAGGATGGAATGAAAATTTATTTGGATCATCTGCCCATGTGTTATATTTATAGGTAAGCACACACCTTACAATATCAAATATCTGATTATGTAGCTTGTGCTAGGTTATCGAATATGTGATATCAAAGCTATGATATCATATATGTGATATAGTACTAGACCAAAATTTGAATTTTTCATAAAATCAATGTGATGTAGCATCTGCAAGATCGTAGATGTGACGTAGAGTCTATGATGTAGTAGCCAGATGAGATGTGCTAACAGGGATGGTACAACAAAAATGTGATGTAGCATCTACGATATCTTAGCTGACTAATGATTCATCAATATTGGAACATCAAGTTTTGATGATTTTTTCAATTATCACCATTATGTGGACCTTTTGGTTTTGGTATATCAAAACATTAAGAAAAATGAAAAACATGGTTGTTTGTATGTGTGTGTAGTTGTTGTGCTTGTAGAACAAGAACTTGGATTGAGCAAGGTTATGAACAAGGAACAAAGGATTCATCATGTAAAGAAAGTGAAGAAAGACATCTCTAGGAAGTAGTAGGTGTTTTGGCAGAATTTGAGTGAACTTAGACAAAGGCATCTTCAGAACTAGTAAGACATTTTTCTTAGACAAACACATCTTTTACGAAGTAAAGATGTCTTTATAGAATGAAAGCTAGTATTAGAAAGATGTCTTTCACAACACAAAGACATCTTTCAAAATGGAGACTTCAGAAAGATGTCTTTCAGGAAACAAAGACATCTTCCTAGAATTAAAGGCAAATTCAAAGAGACATCTCAGGCATGAGAAAGACGTATTCCATTATTGTTAGTAACTGTTACCTAGCCATTGCATGTATTCTGAGAAGAATCTAGAAACACAGTAGCTAGAAGAAGACTTGATGTACATTGGAAAATGTGCAAGCCTTATTGTATTCATTTTATAATCATTTTTAATCATTCAATTCCCTATTACTCCTCATTATATTATCATTTTGGCTTTGTAAAGTGTGTTGTACCTAACTGTACAAGGATCAGTAAATTAAGTTGCAATTATTCCTTGTAATTTTTATTCTCTTGTTGCCTTGCAGGGTTGATGTGCTTAAGCTTGTTAGGATCCTACAAGATTGAGTTGTTGGTGTTGTGGTACAACACTCTTGTGCAAAGCTCAAGATCGTAAAGGTTGTGAAAGCATTGAAACCACATTTCCAAGCCTGATAGGACCTTACGAGGTTGAGTGATTGGTACTGTAGTGCAACACTATGGAGGAAGGCTTAAAGACTATACAAGGTGTGGATCCTTCAATCACATTTTGAGAGCAATAAAGTCTAGAGGTGTGCTTGCAGTCAACCCTCCAAGTGTGGAGTACCAAAGTTGGGGAACCATGTAAATTCATGTGTGTGCTTTGTTTCATAAACATTTGATTTAGGGAACTTATTTATTCCTCTTCTCCCTAATGCAGCCCCCCCGGGCCACCCCACACCCCTTTTAAGTTCAACAATCCACAAGTGGTATTAGAGCTTGGTACTATTTGTTTCATCATCAACTTCAAGAGTGAACAATGGAGGGAACATCTTATACAAAGCCATCCATGTTTGACAAATTCAACTTCACCTATTGGAGAGATAGAATGTAAGGGTTCTTGAAATCCATGGAGTTTGAAGTTTGGGAGTCAATCTTGGAAGGCTATGCTTCACCCATCAATGGCACCACTAACATCATCAAGCCTTGCAGCAAATGATCTCAAGAGGAAAAGGATAAGTTTATGTTTGATTCAAAAGCAAAATATTTTTTATATTGTGCATTGAATAATTTTGAGTTCAATAGGGTAGCAAGATGTAAAATGACAAAAGAAATTTTACAAACTTTAGAAGCCACTTATGAAGGAACATCTATTATTAAGCAATTGAAATTGCTAGTTTTACAAAGTGAATACAATAAACTCAAGATGAGAGAAGGTGAGAAAATTAAGGATTATTTTTCTACAGCTAATGATCGTGTTGTAGTAATAAGAGGAACATGAAAGGATTTGCTCAAAAGTGATGTGAATATTAAGATGATCAAGACTCTTCAACCTGAGTTTAGATCCAAGGTCATGGCCATGGAAGAAATTAGAGACTTCTTAACTTTAAAATTTGAAGAGCTTCAAAGTGCTCTCATCGCTTATGAAATGAATCTCATAAGTGAATGAGCTATTCAAGAAAGATCTATTGCCTTAAAGACTACTTCAAAGGGAAAGGAACTTAATGCGCATGATGAGGATTGTGAAAAGAAGATTGCCTTTCTCACTAGGAAGCTACAATGACTAATTGCTAGGAAGAATAAAGGGGCATATCTGCAAAGATTCAATCAACCCAAAGGTAAAGAAAGAGGTAAGAACTTTTTTAACTCTAACTCATATTTTTCTTCTATAGAATGTTGGATGTATAAAGGTAGAGGCCATGTGACCTCTGAATGTCCTAGTAGCTTCAGGATATAATACAAGAACAAATCCCTTGAAAAAGTAAAGAATACCAACTTCTATACAAGTTGAAATGATGGGGAACAAAGTGAAGAAGAAGTAGAGGAAGATGCAAAAAATTCTTAGCTCATCTACATGGCACTCACTAATGGTGACTCATTAGATGATGAACTAAATTATGAAATTTGAAAACATTAGTGGCTCGAACATCGAGAGGTTGACAAGCATACTACCTAATCCCAAATCCATGTGAAGGCCATGCTAGGAAATGGAAACAAGGTGCCCTAAATAGTCTGGTCAATCAGATAGGGACTTACATGGTGTTAGAACAACCGTGTGCAAGAGGGGTTTATACTACGTTAAGTGCAGACACCAAGATAGACTAAGCTAGAGTGTAACGGGGTGTCTTGGCCTAAGAATAGTGATGTGAGTGTGCAAATACATATTGAATAGTAGAAAAAAACATAAGAGTTATGCTTAATATCAAATGAAAATGCTTGAAAAGAATTGAACAAAACTTGAAAATGAAGAATGCACCATCCCAAAAGGAAGAGCGTAGCTATTGCAGAAAAAGAGGTGAGAAAGGTATGCAGCATACAGGCAGGCACAGTGGCAGCATAGCAGTGCAGTCATAGTATCTGGGATGCCTAGGATGTGGAGCTAATGGTTGCTATGGGAACTAAACCTGTTGGGTCAACTATTGTTGTGTTCTGTAGGTGCAATGGTGGACTGCATTTTGGAAGGTGCCAAGGTGCAAAGCTCACGTGCTTAGGTGCAGGAATGCCAGGGATGATCAGAAAGATAAAATGCCTAATGATCTTTTTATTTGCCAATCCCTAGAGTGCTAAAAATTAGTATTTATAGGGCTAGGTCTAGCATGAAACATGGATCAAGTGCCATGTGGCATAGATGGGGTTACACTGACACGTTACGCTCTCATGAGAGTAGCAAAGTGTTACACTCTAAAGAATAGCAATGGGTTCCCAGAGACTACTAAATTGTGACTACTCTACCCAAACTTCTTGTGCCAGAATTTGAGAGACTGCAATGTACTTGCAAATAGTGAAAAATAGTACAACTTGGATGCTACGCTCTGGGACTACGACTTTCCCCATTTTAAGTAGAGTCAAGCATAGGAACAATTTTGAGGATCAATGGGGGTGCAAAAGAAATGAAAATTGCTAATCTTGGTTGCCAGAGAAATGTTGGACTTGAGATGAATGCCAATGCCAAGTTCTAGAGGCTTTTGAAGGATGTTGGAGGCTTTTCTCTAGTGTCAAGTTAGCTACGCTTTAGAGTGTAACACAACACTTGGTGAAAATTTGCAAAATTTTGATGTTTCACACTAGTTATAGTGGCTACACTAGGGAGTGTAGTAGAGCATAGTAGGAAAACTTAGCCAAATTTTGACAAAATCTGCAATCTTCCTTCATGGGACACTTGTTACACTCTAGGGCATAGTAGGAGAGGTAGCCTTAGAAGTTGGAAAATGTGTCAAATGTATCTTCCATGTCGAGCTAGCTTGATAGATTCTTGTCCAACACTTATGCAAAACTAGGCATTGGAACCTATGCTACATTAGCTATGCTGGAGAGCATAGCAGAGCATAGCAACCTAAGAGATAGAAAATTTGCTGAACTATTTTGTCCATCCCAAGAAAATTTTGAAAACCTCTAGCCTAGCACTTGGGCAAATTGGCCATGGAAGTGTGTGCTATGTTGGCTATGCTAGGGAGCATAATAGGTAGATTCAAAGCATAGCATGATACTTAGAAACATTTTCATGCAGCTACTATTGATACGTAGAAAAATTTTGCAAAACAAGCCTCAATGTGTGCTACGCTAGAGAGTGTAGCACCAATAGTTAGAAAAATTTGTCAAGTTTTGACACTTAGAAAAATTTTCTGTTGAATTGTAGAAGCTCAAAATTGGTGGTGTTTCATTGGCCCCTCTTTGTTGACATTTGGAAAAGTGGCCCAAGAGACGTCGACAAAGAATACAAAATGCCATGATCAACATGATACCAACACCACTCATCAATGCCTGATTAGACAACACTTCACTATGCTTAAGAGTGCTGAGGGAATAAAGTATGATAGGGAATAGGTTAGGGAGATGGGTCAAGGGGTAACAAGTGGGAAGGATGTAGCATTACAATGGCTTGTTGCCCAAAGCGTGATCCCTCATCAGAGTGCTTGTGAGGAAGTCAACATGTGGAGATGGTCTACCCTTAGGATTTTGACCTCTCGTCAAAGTGCTTATGAGATGGTCGATCTGAGGTTGGACCAGTTGCGAAACAACAACTATGTTATTTTTATTTGGGCACTTATTTTGTCCCATTTTTCTTTCGCTCTTGGTTTTGGTTTTTTTTCTTTATGTTTTTTCTTTCTTATTTCTTTTTTATTTACTCTCGCTTTTTTTCAAGATGTTTTGTTACTAGGTAGACTACGCACCATTCAATAAAATTTCCTTAGAAGCAACTGCGTTGCATCTGTAGGATAGGTGTTTCCTCCATAAGATGAGTTATCTTACATCTTATTAGGGGTTTGACCAATCCACAAAGGCTCTCCATGAGATGAGTTGCATTATGTCCATCATGGATTCTGTGGTTGACTAAAATAAGGGTGTTATGTGCATTAGAGAAGCTTGTAAGGAATGCAGGGAAATGTAAGGTGAAGGGGTAAATGCAAATAACCTATAATGGGATAATAGGGATGTGCACTCTTGAGTAGCTTGGCAAGTCAAAGTGGACACATCGGAGTAGTGTGGTGACTTGCCACCATGATGAAATGCACCCTTGAGCAATGTCACTGAGGCTTCATCTTGCAAACACAACATAGGGAAAACAAGAAAAACAACCACACCATGTGAGCTGGAAGCAAAGTCTTGTTTGCAAGGGCACTACAAGGGTAGTGAGTGCTATGTCAAGTGCAGGTGCATGTAGTATCCAAAGTAAAAAGGCCAATGCAGGTGCTGATGGTAATAGGCTGCAAATCCTCCAACAGCCACACCAAAAGTTAGTATCCAAGTGGCTTAAGGCATTGGTGATGCAAGTGCTTGGGAGCCCTCACCAATTATAGAAGCTAAGAAACCTAGCAGCATGGTAGAGAATCGCATTACTAGATGCTCTTCCAAGCTCAGGCAATGGTGAGGGCTGAAGGATGGAAGTGCATTGGCTAGGCCACAATACCTTTGGTTCTCCGGCAAGTGATGCTAATGGTGAGAGATCTAACCAAGATGATTAGCAATGGTGGTGATAGCTCCAGAAGTTCAACAAGATTCCTAAAGGCATCTTCAGAAGATCAACAAGATGCTGAGGATGGTGACACTACAAATGTTCCAGAGGATTTTTCCTTGACAATGTTAACTTCATTCTAGAATTGCAACATCCCACCCCATCTTGCCCAAGAGGTGTGAGCAGGTGACAAATGGTTGGAAGTATTCATGCTCTCTTGTTCATAGAACTATGTGTGTTGAACTATGAATGCTAAACTAAAAACCCAGTTTCAGGTCTTGGTAGACTTCATGTTGTACTAGTTTAAGGTCCTAGCAAATCGTGAACCTAGTTTAAGGTCTAAGCAGACTACATGCTATACTAGTTTAAGGTCCTAGCAGACCGTGAACCTAATTTAAGGTCTAGGAAAACTGTGATGTGCTAGTTTAAGGTCCTAGAAAACCATTGTGCTAATTTAATGTCGTAGCAGATAGTGAATGGCCACTTTAAGGTCATAGCAGACTAAGTTGTGGGTGCTAGTTTAATGTCATAGACCAAGGACATTCTATGCCAATTTAATGTCATAGTGGACATTTTGTACTAGTTTAATGTCCTAGTAGATGTTTTCTTACCTTGCTTTGTCATTGGATTGACATTGCATGCTAGGCATAGTATGGCTTCAAGTACGAGTAGTTAATTGGATTGGCAAACTCATTACCATCTAGATTAGCAAGCTTGAATGATCCATTGTCATAGGGCTTTATGACCAAGAAGGATCCTTCTTAGTTAGTAGAGAATTTTTCCATGGGCTTGCAAACAACCTTGAGCACCATGTTCCCCTTCTTGATCAGGCATTGATGCTGATTGTGATAGTGCTTTTGCTGTTGCTTTTCCTAGTACCACTCGATGTAATCAAGTGTTTGCATGCACTCCTCCTCTATAGAGTCGATGTTAATGGTTCTCAACTCACTAGTCTGAACCTCATCAATGAAGCTCGAGAGGATCATACGAAGTGATAGAACTTGTCGTTCAAGAGGCAACATTGCTTCAAATCCATACACAAGACTATATGGCATCTTACCTATTGCTATTCTACATGTCATACGGTAGGCCCATAGTGTGTAGACTAGTTGTTCATGCCATCATTGCTTACTGTTGCTAAGCATCCTCTTCAGAAGGTTGATGATGAATTTGTTCATAGCCTCCACTTGGTCATTCAGGTAGTACAATGATGAAGCCTCCACCTGCAAGTAGTACAATGATGAAAAGGAATGTTTAATGCCAAGGTGTTCATAGAAGGCTTTAGTTTCTACACTGCTAAATTGTGGCATGTTGTCTGTGGCTATAGTCATGGGTAGACCAAATTGGGTCACTATGTTTTCTAGAACAAATTTGCAAACCCATTGTGATGTTGTCTTCCTAAGGGGAATGGCTTCAACCCACTTGGTAAAGTATTTAGTTGTCGTTATGATGAAGCTATGTCCTGCAGAAGACTTAGGCATTATTGGTCCTATGATATTCAACCCCCAACGTTGGAATAGCCATGTGATCTACGTAGTATGCAATTCAATGGGTGGCACGTGCATTAGGTTACCATGTTGCTAATACACTTCACATGTTCTAACCTTGGAAACACAATCATGCTTCATGTAAGGCCAATAATAGCCTAGGTGTCTAAATTTTGCTGCCATTTCCCTGGGTGCTATGTGGCCTCCACATAGTCCCTCATGGACTTGATCGACAATTGTTTGCACTTCACTACTGGTAACACAAGTTAATAGTATTCCATCATAGGATCTGCGACATATGGTGCTATCACCTACAAGGACATACTACCATGATTGCTTTTGTACTATGTATTTTTGGGCAAAGGTTAGATTTTGTAGAGTTTCTCCCTATTGGAGATATGTCTTAATATCATCATACCACTCCTAGGCATGAGTTGTGCTTGTCATGGCTATGGATGTAATGCTTGTTGTTTGAGTGATAGGTTTAGTGCAATTCACTATTGAAGTGGGTAAGGCAGAAAACATGTTAGGTACTATGCTTAAAGCTAAAGTGGCTAATGCATCAACAATGGCATTTTCATTATGGAGAATGTGTTGGACATATAAAGTTGCAAATTATTTGAGCAAGTGTTTTGCCAAATCATAATACGATTGTAAATTTTATGCCTTGCAAGCGTAAACCTCTTTGACTTGGTTGACAACAAGCTACGAATCATCTTGGATTGCTATGTTTTGGATTCCTAAATCATGAGCTATTAAGACATCTCTAAGGAGACCTTCATAGTCCACCACATTGTTTGTGCAAGGAAATTCAACATGATATGTGAAGGGTTAGATCTCCCTAGAAGGAAACGTGATAATGGCAATGGCACTACCACCTTGTATGGTTGAAGCACCATCAAAGTGTGAAACTATCTCAATGTTTGTAGGCACTTGGCTTATGCTATTGAGATGCTCATCCAGAAATTCTACATCTATTGTTGCTTGATTGTCTATGGTAAAGCCATGAGTTGTGCAACTATCGCTTGACCCTTTGTGAATGCTTATGGAATGTAGTGCAAGTCAAACTCTACAGTTATTGCCTTCCACTGTGCCATTCAACTACTTTCATACATGTTCATAGTAATTTCCTGGAGTACATTACTTTTGTAGATAACATTAACCTGATTGCAGAAGAGATAATGATGTCATTTCTTGAGTCTAAAGACTAAGGTAAGACAGTTCTTCTCTACATTGTTATATTTTGCCTTGTGAGCCACTAGCTCATAGCTTAAGTAGTAAACAAGGACCTCCAAGCCATCATCTCACTTTTGGCAAAGCAAAGAAGCAATCGACGTGCCTAAGGTTGCAAGGTAAATGTAAAATAGCATATCTCCTTGAGGAGGGTAGATTGTTGGAAGTTGAGCCAACTCCTTTTTGAGGTTGTCAAATGCCTCTTCACATTGAACTGCCCATTCAAAGTGGATCCCCTTTTTGACAAAATGTTGCATTAGCTACAACTTATTAGTCAACCTAGTGATAAACGTATGTATGAATTGTAATCTACCTTGTAACCCACATAGCTCCTTAAGGTTTACCGATGGCGCTAATTTGGTGATAGCCTTAACCTTCTTGGGGTCTACACATATACCTACTTCTAATACTACAAAGCCTAGCATGTGACTGGTTTTGACACCAAAGACACACTTCTTGGGGTTTAGCCTAAGGTCATGTCTAAGGCTAACATCTGATGTGTCTGAAATTGGAAACATTTTCTAACTCTCGGTGCTACACTTGTCCCACATTATGCATGGGACATGGGATAGTCTTGCATTACATGTGGAACATGAGACAGGACCTAGGAGGGTGATGTGTCCTTCCCCTCGAAAGAGTGTAAATAGAAGTTTTACCATAGTCAATCTATCATTTTCAAAGTTGAAACAAATAGTCACTGAGCATAGCATAGCCAAGGTGAAGGGAAGCATAGCATAGTAATGAAAGAGAGGAAGGTAGAGCATAGCAAAGGAAAAGAAGAAAACAAGAGCGCAACCATTTAGCCATGACACATCATAGTGAACGCCAACACCCTGGCCTCATGAACATGGATGAAGGAGGATGTGCACTAAGGTAGTTTCCTAGGGCATGCATAGAGGACCGAAAGGAGACACTGTTAGCAAGGTAAGGCACTACGCTCTACCCTTTGATTTCTTTCCTTTCTTCTGGTTCACCTCAGGGTTTTGGGGTTTTAAGGATGGCTTGCCTTGGGCAGGAACCACCATTGCCACCACAGCTACCATGAGTCACAACCAAAAGAGGGAGTGCATGTAGTAGGTTTTATAGGTTTCTAGGTTTTTGTTGCCAAGGTGTTTCTCTCTCTTTTTTTTGTGTGTACCGCATGCAGTGTAGGACAAGGGTTTTTTACGTCCTACGCATGATGTGAGATAGAGGTTTTTGGCATCCTACACGTGATGTGGGATAGGTGTTTTTTTGTCATCCCACACATGATGAAGGATAGAGGTCTTTTTCCATCCCATGCATGACATGGGACAGAGCCGGCATGGTTTTTGTGCACACATTTTTTCATTTTAATTTTTTTAGCCACAACCAATGCAACTTGAAAGTGAATACAGAGCATAACAATCTAGGCAGGGCAATTGTGAGGGTCATGACTATCACACTAGGGTGTGTTCTTGAGAGTAACAAAAACGTTAGAAAATTTTTGATCTTTTAGCATCACGCTTTACAAGCAACGCAGTTAACAAGTTATGCTCTACGATGAATGTAACCATCAGTTTGAAATTTTTTAACAATTGAGAATTTTTTTAGTTGTTACACTTTGCAGGGAGCATAGCCAACACTTTGAAAATTTTTGCAGTTGCTATGCTCAACAAGGAACATATCCAACACTTAGAGTTTTTTTTTTTTTTTTTTTTGCAATTTTGAGAATCATGCTTTAGTTAGAGGGAACCTTCAGGCATGGGTAACATGTCTTTCTAGTGCCATAACTAGCACTTCTAGCCCATATTGCTTTATTATGTCTAAGGGGGTGTGCTTTGAATTCTCACCTTTTTCTCTTTTTTTTTATGTTTATGAGAACCACATCATGAAAAGACTTATTTTTATTCACTAAGCTTCCTAATATTTGAATAATGTCAAAATGGTGGAAAACCCAAGAAAAGCATCCAAGCACCCAAGAAAATGGCCAGCACCAATGCATTGAATCCCCTTGAAGTCACACCCTTTTCATCCTTTGAGTGTCTCCTTGGTTTGAAAAATACCTAGCCACCAATTCATTAATAAGTTTACTTAGAAAAAGGGAACTGTACAGTTCCAAGCCAAAGGAGACCATAGAGTTGTATGGATGAGTGGACAGCGTGGGCTCATTGCCTATTTTACCAAAAGAACCATACCTTAATATCAGCATCATAATTCAAAGGTAAAAACCAAACATTAGCAATCAATATGATATAATTCAATCCACCATCATGAGCACTACTTATTAGATGACGAATAAAATTAAATCAAGCAAACAAAGAAATGGTAAAAACATGAATGATGGTGTAAAAAAATAAGAAAAGTTGAAAGAATGTGTAAAAAAAATTCAAAAAGAACTGAGGGCCTAGAACGGTTAGCATAGGTGGCCATCTCCGCCATGACTAAGTTGGAAGGAGAAGATCTGAAATAGTAAGCAGGGTTGTTCATCAAGAGAGGTAGCATGTGTATTGGCTGTCCTAAGCTCCTAGAAAGGTTTGGTTTGTTGCACGTTCACCAAAAGTTTCTTATCCAGGCTCTCAGGTTTGTATATTGTCATGGCCCTTGAAGGAAAAGTTGCATAAATAATATAAGGTCCTTCCCACAGTGGTTGAAATTTAATACCTTGTGGCACATGTGTGGGATTCTAGTAGAGAACCTTATCTCTTGGCTGATATTTAACTTTCCTAATTCTTAGGTCATGACATTGTTTATTGAAGGCCTTGTGCAATTCGTTAGATGACAAGGTAGCTAGTCAGTTTTCATCTAGCAAGTTAAGGGTTACCAACCGTTGTTTTTGTGCTAGATCAAGGTCAAGGTTGAGGTCACATGTCGTGGATAGTGTACAGAGCTTAGTTTGAATGGGAAGCATTAGTAATTTACCATACACTAACTCATAGGAAGAGTAGCCTGTAGGGAGTTTCCATGTGGAGCAATATGCCCAAAGCACAACATTTAGTTTAGTGCTCCAGTCTCACCTAAGCTCTCTAATGATTCTTGTCAATATCTTTGTAATCTCCCTATTGGTGACTTCTACTTGACCATTCGCTTAGGGGTGGTTGGTGTAGTCAATTTATGCTTAACCCCTAAGCATTGCATTAATTTCCAAAAAGTTACAAATGTGAAGTGTGTACCATTGTCTGAAATAAGTGCACGTGGTACACCAAACCTATTTATGATTTGTTCTTGAACAAATCATGTAACTATAGATGATGTACAATCCTTAACAGTAGCTGCTTCTACCCAATTTGTTAGGTAACCAATAGCAACAATAATATAAGCTTTTTGATTGGATATTGGTGTAATCAGCCCCATAAAATCAATTCCCCAAATGTCGAAGGGTTCTAACGGTTGAATCCATTGTTGCAAACCCTCCATTCTAGCAGTCATTCCCCCATCATGTTGATAGTGCTTACAAGATTGGACGAAATTATGGGCATCCCAAAATAATGTAGGCCAATAATATCCTACAAGTAGGATCTTGATGGTCATTCATCTCCCAATGTAATGACCCCCACAAGGACCCTCATGAGCGTCTTGGAGAACTCGCAATTGATCTATATCGGGAACATACCATCGACCTAAGCCATCAGAACACACTTTGTAAAGTTGCCCATTGATCTCCATAAAGTACTTGGCTCAGTGAAGAAACTATTGTTTCTTCTTAAGGTTTAACTCTTGTGGTGTTTTTTGGGTGACGAGATAAGTAAGAATGCTACTATACCAGTTTGTCTCTGTGCGTGATTGATTATTCACTACACCAACAAAGAGGAATTCATCAAGGAAATGATCAGAAATTGGATACTCATCCTCTTTTTTGTCCCATTGCAATCAAGATAAATGATTAGCAACTACATTCTCGATGTCCTTGTGATCGATCATTGTTAAATCGAACTTTTATAAGATTATAAGCCATCGTATGATATGAGGGCTTACCATTGGCTTATTCATGAGGAACCAGATTGCACTATGATCTGTATGTATACATACTTTATATCCCAATACATAGTATCTAAACTTTTCTAGTGCAATCACTACAACCATTAATTCTTTCCCTGTAGTAGTGTAGTTAAGTTGTGCACCAGCGATACTTCTACTTGCACAGTGGATGTAATAAGGATGCTTCTGGTCATCTAACTATGTAAGTATGGCTCCTAAAGCATAGTTGGACATGTCAGTCATGATATGGAATGGTTTGGACTAGTCAAGAGCTTGTAGAATGGGTGTTTCTACTAGCTTCTGTTTCAGAGTTTGGAAAGCTAATTCACATTCCCTGATCCACTCGAAAGATACGTCCTTTTCATTAATTTCACCAATGGTTTGGCAACCTTTGAAAAGTTCTCAATAAATCTCCTATAGTAGCCAGTATGCCCAAGGAATGATTGAATATCTTTCACAGTTTCCAGTTGACGGGTAATTCCTTGGATAATTTTGATTTTTCTCGGGGTCTACCTCTATCCCTGTGTGTTAGATTTTCTCAAGGACCATCAAATGGCTTTTCTGCTAGTTGTGCCTCAAATTGGTTTCTACACATCTTTTTAACACTTGCTCCAATTGGTCTAAGGCTTGATCAAAGTTTGCTCCATAACTGGAGAAGTCATCCATAAAGACCTCCATGCCATTTCCTATCTGCTGTTGGAATATGCTTAGAACTAGTCGTTGAAATGTTGCAGGGGCATTGCACAAGCCAAATGGCATCTGTTTGTATGCAAATGTTCCCCAAGGACTGGTGAATGTAGTATTGGCTTGGTCTTCTAGGGCTATTTGTATATTGTAATAGCAATGCCTTGCGATGGTGTCTCTAAGACTTGGTCAACAAATGGCAATGGAAAGTGATCTTTGAATGTTGCCATATTCAGTAGCTTGAAATCTATGCACACCCTCCATTTGCCTCCCTTTTTAGGCACAATAACTAAGGGGTTAACTAATTCACTATCAGTAATGGGATATATGAACCTAGCCTTGAGAAGCTTTTTGATTTCTTCCTTAACTACTTGCTTCAACTTAGGGTTCAATCGCCTCTGTGATTGTCTTTGAGGCTTCATGGAGGGGTCAGTGTAAATTCTATGTTGGCATATCCTAGGATCTATTCCAGTTAATTCAAGATATGACCAAGTGAAGGCTTCTGACCATTTATTTATTACCTTCAACAACTTTTCTTTCTATTGAGGAGCAAGCTTAGCATTGATAATTACCAATTTTCTATTTTTAAGGAACGTGTATTCCATACTAGTGGGCAATGGTTTCAGCTTGAGGGGCTCCTACTTGAATTTCTCCGGGATTTCCAACTTCCCCCAGTTGATATTTTCAAGGTTAAGACTTGGAAGTTGGCGGTGGACTTGCTCTAATGCATCTATGCTATCGATATAAGCACAAGTCAAACCCTTGGTTTCATGCATATGAGTGAACTACTTTCTTAATCAACTATCAACCACTAGGTGTCTTCCTGATTGCATGCAGGCAATGCTAAACTTTGCACAAACCATGACCTCTACATGCAATTACACCTTGTGTCACTGTATAAGATGCATGGAACTTTCTTCTTCTCGATCTTTCTGAATGTATTTTCCTTTGATATTTCTAGGGAAAGATCATGGATTCCTAGACATGCATCGATGCTGCTTACCCATGCTCTTCCCATTATGATTGGGAAGTCCCCCTTACCATTGTTTACATGAATCACTAGAAAGTCAGCTAGGTACGACCACCCACAAACAGTGGTAACAATGTCTTCCACCAGTCCCAATGGGACAGTATAGACTGGTCGACCAACTCTAGATGGATGTTTCTCTTTTTCAATGAAGGCAGGTTCTAGGCCTTGTACATTTCTTGAGAAATCAAGTTGACACCGGAACCTAAATCCAAAAGAGCCTTGCATGGCACATTTCCAGCGATTTATAAGTATATCAGAGGACTCCAAGGATTAGAGAATTTCCTGGGAAGGTGACCACCTTTGATCCAATTGGTGATAGCATGTGTTAGCATGACCGTATGCATTGAGTGCGGTGATTGGGTTGAAGTTTTGATTGATACTGAGGCATCTAAGGAATCAACTACTTATGATTGCAAGGGCTTGGTTGGACTATTGCTTCTAAATAAAGGTCCTTTCTTCATGTGGTTGTTGGAACCAATAGTAGGTTGAGAGTTAATAGCCCTTGTGGCATTGTGTTGCTATGGTTGGGTAGGGATTTCACCTTGCATCGCGGGAGTAGGTGGTAGTGGAGTTATTGGTTGAAGAGATGCAACCAGATGAGAAGGATGATATGCTTGTGGAATATCACCTATAGAAGAGGAAGTCCCATAATACTCATGGATTTGGTAGTGAGGTTGAGGAGTGACGTGACTAGTAGAGTCACGTGAGGAGATTGGTTGCTGCACGTAATATCCATATAGGTTAGGTTGCTAGTAAGGATACTGTTGCCTTAGTGGTGGCATTCCCCATCATTGTGGATGTTGCCACTATTAATATTGCTCAATCGGTTGTGGTGGAGTTCCACTGGGATAATATGTTAAGGGTTGGTGGAATTGCTTTGGGTGACCTTGAGGATAAGGTAACCTTTGGGGTGTTTTCCTTTTGTTTAATCGTGGGTTGAGTGCATACACCCCAAACTCCTATAGATGTGAGATTACAAGGCAACATCCCTTAGGATGGTCATATTAACATATCTCACATCCACTATCATTGTCTATTTCTAAATCCACAACCTCTTTAATGATGGCAACTTTGCCCTTATCCTTGCTACATGCATGTTCAGCCTCTTTCTTTTTTCTTTTCTTACTACCTTGCCCTCTAGACTCCTCTACTATTTTAAGAATAGTTTGAAATCTATTGTCTAGGGAATCTGACATTTGGTCTACCTTTGTTGAAACTTCTGATGTCATCTTTTGGATCGGCAAATTTTTCCTATTCACCATCTATTTGAGTGGTGAATCTTCTTCATCCTCACAAAATCTTACTTCCCTCTTCCAAAAGGAAGGATCTCGGTTATACTCTTCTACACTTTCTCTCTTTCGTAGCTCACCTTCTTCATTAGCAACTTGCTCCAATAGTCTTTGAATTTGATGGGACCTAAGCTCAGATAGTCTCCCTTGGGCATAAGTCCCAAGGGTTCTTCTCATTTCATGCCTAAGCCCATCCATGAGATGGTGCAATTGATCCCTTTGCGAATAACCATGGCTAGGATAACGATGTAATAGTGCATAGCATCGGCCCATAGTAGCATCCAAGGGTTCATGTCCTCCTTGTTTCTAGCCTTGGATTTGCTTTTTCAAGTTAGACACTCAAGAGTACGTTTGGTACTTGTCATTAAATAGTTCTAACATAGTACTCCACCTACGAATGGATTCTGGTTCTAAAGACTAGTACCAACTTTCCGCTTCTTTAACTAATGTCCATGGGAACAACCTAAGTTTTTGCCATTTTTTCTCTATGTTCTGTAAGGCACACGCATCATGGAATGCTTGTAAATGATTTTGAGGATCAACATTGTATCCCCCTTCAAATCATGTGATGCTGTTCATATCTAATCTCTTGATCCTACTATCTTTCTGGTGCCTTGTTGGAATTCTAACAGCCTTAGTTATGTTTAACATACTTTGAGTAGTGAGTAGGGGTTCATTGTGATCAGCTCATCCATGGCGTCTATGATGCCTACATTATTCCCTACTCTCCCTTCTTCTATGTTGTGACTCTCTAGAGTGTCCTTGTTCCCTTTCCTGGATGTCTCGTTTATGACTTCCACTTTGACTACCTTTATCCCCAAGGTCTTTTTCCTTATGACTGCATCTAGATACTGAAGGAGAGGATGAAGGAGATGATAAAGGTGAAGAAGAAAGAGAACTATCACCATGATGGTGTCTACTACCTTCTCTTCGACAATCATGGCCTCAATCGCAATTACGATCAGAATGTCCACCTTTATCATGTGTCCATGTCCCTTTTTTGAATCCTTTGTGCTCGTGGATATCAAAACCTAGGTTATGAATAGTGAAATGAAGGTTCTAATACACAATCCCTTGGCCAAAGTCAAGGGGAGGAACATCGTTGTGTGGGCGACTACCTAAGGTAGGTTCACCACCCTCATTTTTGCTTAAGATATGTGGTACATCCTAGGATCACTTACCCTTCAAAGACTTATGATGTCTCTCCTATTTCAAGTCCCTTTAACGTTGTGCCTCTGTGGGATGATATTCTCTCAAGTTATGGTCTTGCACAATGTATTCTGCGTGTAAGTGCAGCATGCCAATTCGTGTGAGAGCACAAAGAAGCATGCTTAGGACTGAACGATTAGGAGGTAACACTATGTTACCCTCTAAGTTTCACCAATGCAGTTGTTCATCTTGATGCAGGATAAAGGTAAAGTTTGGTATATACTCATTGGGATGAATATATACCACTCGAACTTGTTGAGGAACTAGCGGATCAACGTCATGTGTATTACGCCGCCGACTATTTCCTATTTCAGACCTAGGCGATGAGGCGCTTTTGTATGAAGAAGGAGATATACTTGTCTGTTCAATGTGCAATGTATTCTTTTTATTATTTTCTCAACCAACCCTAAGGGTTCGTTCCAATGATGTGAATGATTTCCTATGTTCTAATTAGTGCAAAAATAACTAAGTCCCCGACAACAGTGCCAATGATGAGCAGCAAGGTACTCCTACACCCAACCATACAAATATGAGTGTTTCATGCACGATCCGATCAAATTCCAAGGACTAAGTGCTTATCTGCGCTTGTGGAACAAGGACAGGTTGGTTGATCGTTATCTTCCCAAGCTTACCTATATATGATTTTTATATGGCTTTTATGTTTTTATGTCATGCGCTAGTAGGGAAGGAGAGAGGTAACTAAGTGACTAATTTAACTTAACTACTCATTAACTAAGTTCTAACTAATCCTAACACTAGCATCCATTCCCACTTGTCGTACACATTTTGAACGAGTGCAACACTACTAGGATTACCAAACGCTAGTCATTACTAGGTTACCAAGCATTACACGCATGCAAGAAGTGGTTATGCTTGTGTAATTTAACGATTTGCTTAATTGATCAAAATGAACTGTTGTGCTAATAACATAAATGTAAAGTACATAAAATAAATGCATAAGAAAATAAAATAAAATAAATGCGTAAGAAAACAAATCTCAAGTGCTACAAGGATAAATCAAAGAGCTCGTCTTTATCACCAACACAATGGTGTGCTCAAATACCTCAATGCTCGAATAAAGATCTATCCACACTTAGACCTCTTGCTGTGGGCACTTGGAAAATACTCTAACTTTCAAACAGACTACAAGTGTTTCGCTACTTGACTGCCAAAAGACTTCCTCCCAATTGTACGCCTAGGCACTGTATTTATAGACTTGGGAGCAGCTACTCTAATAATTAGAGTAATCGCTCTAATAATTAGAATAACTGGTAAAGTAACCGCTAGAGTAATCACTCTAATAATTAGAATAACTACTAAAGTAACCACTCTGATAATTAGAGTAACTACTAGAGTAACCACTCTAATAATTAGAATAACTACTAGAGTAACCACTCTAATTATTAGAGTAATTGCTAGAGTAACCGCTAGAGTAACCGCTCTCATCATACATCAAGATAAGTGCATTTAATCATAGAATTATTATCCTAGTTGTTGCCAATGCATCAAATTTTCTTTTTGAGAATTTTCTCCATATTCAAATTTAAATTTTATAGATTGTTTTTGACATGTTTTAAATCTCTATCAATTGATAGAAAAATTTGAAATTTTTCATTAATTAACAAAACATTTTCTATTGCCAAACTTATCAAAGGGACAGGCAAGTGGTGTTCATCAAAGCTTCATCAAAGGCAGGATTTTACAAGACCAATAGTATTCATAGAGCTCTATGAGAGATAAGATTTTACAGCACTAGTGCGATCCATTATAGCTTTGTGGGATGTAGGCTTTTATAGGGTTGATGGTATCTATCCAAGCTCTATTGGAGGCAAGATTTTACAGGTGGTCAAGAGTACAGGTGATAGTATATGATACAAAAATGGCATGAGGCTACATTAAGCTATTCCACAAGGTTGCATGGCCAATGACTAGCTAAGCTTGATCCTAAGGATTAGAGTTGATGAGACGCGACCTGCATGTGCCGCGATATCGCGTACGCGATATCGCGTCTTCCCCTGTGATATCGTGGTCCGCCGCCATATCTATAAATAAGAGGCGGCACTCCCTTCATTTCCAAATCCTAGCTAGAAGTAGTGAAGCTCTGCCAGATTGATCACTCCAGAGTTAGAATTTTTCCCATGTGCCCGCAGTAGGAGTCCTAGAGTGAACGGCTCTTTATTCGAGCAGCTTGTAACCTGAACCCAAGTTGTGTACGGCAATAAAGACGAACTTGATTGGATAAACCTTGCAGTACATGGTTTTATTATTGTTTATTTACTACTTTCCTACTGTGCACAAGTACGACTTGATTACGAGCATCTACGGACGTGTACGGCTAGTCAAGGAATCGGCTGCTTGTCGCAACGCATGAGTACGACTTGATTACGAGCATTGGCTGCTTGGTAACCCAGTAGCGTATTCCGGGATTCTGCGCTTGGTAATCCCAGTGGTAGTCCAATGTGTACGGCTAGTCAAGGAATCGGCTACTCATTGCTAGGCCAGAACGTGTGATAAGTACGACTTAGTTACGAGCACCCACGGGTGTGTACGGCTAGCTAAGGAATCGGCTGCTTATCACACTTAAGCTAAATAGGTGCCTCAGTGCGACCACTTCGAGCACTTGCGTTATGTGTGGTGATCCCAGTAACGATTAGCGTTTGGTAAGCCACAGTTGCATAGTTAAGGGTGGGTCCGGTAAGTGGGAACAGATGCTGACGCTAGTTAATTTAGACTTATATCATTAGTTAGAGTTAGTTAGTTTCTCAACCCTTTCCTCTGATAGCATAGAAGATAAACCTGAAAACACCAAAAAAATCACATACCTTAGACTTGCTTAACCATACACCGTGACACTTACAAGCAAGCCTGGGAAGACAATGAACGATTAACCCCAAGTGTTTCTTGTGGTGTTAAGGCATTTAGTCTGCGGAGTTCGACCGGCTCGCGCGTGCATGCTCTTATTCGTATGGTTGAGTGTAGGGGTACCTCGCCACTCATCATTGGCGCCGTTGTCGGGGACTAAGTGTTTTTCCGCCAATTAAACATAAGGGATATCACTCACATCGTTGTGAGCCTAAAACGAACCTTAGGGTTAATCAGTTAATTAAGAACAAAAATAACGGTAATTAGCACACCATTAGAAATGGCTTCTTCTCATGCAATCAACTCACCTAAGGACAATACAGGAGAAAGTCAGGATCATACGCATAACCCAGTTCAGCCAAGTCCTAAACAGTATTCGATAACTTATACTCATCCCGATGAGTATATCCCTGATTACACTTTTACCCTCCATCATGACGAACAGTTGCGCTGGAGAGATTCGGTTGGTAATATAGTCTTGCCACCAGATCGATCCGTTCCGAACATGCTCCTCCGTGAATTGGCACAGATTGGCATGCAGGACTTATTCGCTGAATACGTTGCTGGAATATATCGCACAAGGGATTATCATCCCACAAATGCCCAACGTATTCGAGACGAAAGGCAGGAGAGCCAACATTCACTATTGAAGGGCAAGGTTCCCCACGTCATTAGTGAAATAGGAGAAGAGGAACCCCTCATGATGGGTTTCTCAGAAAATTATGTTCCTCCTCCTCACTCTAGTGAAGAGGTTAGGCATCAGGGCCTTAGATCAACAATACATATTCCAGGCTCTGATCCCCGTGAGCACCAGCTGTTCACGGCAGGAACAACTACTCACACTAAGGACGGACTCGTTGATCGTCACAACGATCGGGGCCGAAGCAGCCGAAGAGAAGGCAAGAAACATCACCATGGTGATGGATCCCCTTCTTCTTCTCCTTCATCTCATCATTCACCTTCTCCTTCCACATCTGGGCCCAGCCACCATGAGCATAACGCGGAGAGAAAAGGTAAAAGAGATGAAATGCCTCGACAAGAAGGTCGAGATGAGTTAGGACAAGGACAAGGACGTAGGGAGAATAGGGAACTACCATGTAGACATCACAGATGTCATGAAAGAGATGATCATGAAGAACCCCTATTCGCAACCTGAAGCATGCTTGATATTAGAGAGGCGATTAGGATTCCCACAAGGCATTTAAAGGATAGTAGGATCAAGCGTTTGAACATAAGTAATATCCCACGTTTTGAAGGGGGATACAACGCTGATCTTCAGCATCATTTACAGGCATTCCACTCAAGTTGTTCCCTAGGACACTCACTAAAGAAGCAGAGAGCTAGTACCGGTCCTTAGAACCGGAGACCATCCGGAGGTGGAGTACGATGCTTGAATTGTTCAACAATAAATATCAAACGTACTCCAGAGTGTCCAATTTGCATAAGCAGATAGAAGGCTGGAAACAAGGAGCTTATGAATCCTTGGATGCTGCCATGGCC
>MNCI01038036.1:3170824-3275786 GCA_015680685.1 Gnetum montanum | reverse complement strand
CGTCACGCTGCGAGAGCTGTAAATATCCAACCGGATACTAGTTCTGGCGACAACTGTACAAAGAAGAGACCTTTTTTTAGAACTAAGAGCCCAGACATGCTCTTGCAATAACAAGCAGTTGAGGCCATGTATAGGCCTCTAACTACTAACGCTTCGGAGCACCCTTCAGTCCAAGGGAGTGTAACGCATACGGTTATGTTAACACATACCGTAACTGACTGGATCAAGGTAGGCCACCTTCCCAGGAAACTAACTGATCCTGGGAGTCCCTTTATTTATTTGCAGATCGCTGGGAATGCACCACATCGAGCTCTTCTTGACTCAGGTTCCGGAGTCAACTTAATTTCGCGAAAGATGTATCACGCCTGGAACCTGCCCCAACTTAAGAAGAGCAACATCCAACTAGAGCTGGCAGACCAGTCCATCACTATTCCCTTGGGATTAGTGGAGGACGTTATTACCACTGTGTGTGGTTGGTCCTACCCAGCGGATTTCCTAGTGATCGATGTTAACAACAACGAAGGGGACTTCCCAATTATAATGGGAAGGGCATGGCTAAGCACAGTAGATGCATGCCTTAGGATCCGCGATCTTTCCTTGGAAATCTCCAAGATAAACATATGTGGAAAGATCGAGAAGAGGATAGTTCCATGCATCACATACAGTGATTCATCGGGTGATGACACGGAGGAAATGTCTCCATGTCACAGGTGTGCCCAGGAAACTCTGCAACAAAGATGCCTGTATGTAGCAACCACACAAGAAGTAGTAGACACCCCGTGGTTGACAGCTTCTCATAAGGGCAAACAAATATGCATGGAACGAACTGAGGCAACTCATGCCAACAACCGTGGCATAGACACATTGGAACGTGAGCGTCGCCAACTTCCACCCCTGAATCTAAGATCATCATTTGGGAGAAGTTGGGCACTGCTTAGAAATTCAAATAGGCGCTCACTACTTCGGATCTCTCCCTCACAACTCAGTCATGGGGGAGATGGCCACCTATGCTAATCATATGGGGCCCTCAGTTCTTTTTCAGTTTTTGTTTTACACATTTTTGTTTTACAACGTTTTTGTTTTTCACATTTTTGTTTTACAATTTCTTTAACTTTTCTAATTTTTGTTTTACAAATTTCTTTAACTTTTCTTGTTTTTGTTTTACAACATCGTTATATTTTTCTATCTTTTTGTGTGTGTGTGTGTGTGTGTGTGTGTCATCCATCATGTAAATTCGTCACCCAATAAGTGTTCGGGCCGATGGGATGAACTGTTTTTCATTAATTGCTAATGTTTGGTTTTTACCTTTAAGTTACATTGTTGATACTAAGGTATGTTCTTTTGATATGGCAGGCAATGAGATCACTTCATCCATCCATCCATCAAGTCTATGGTTTCCCTTGGCTTGGAAATGTACAGTTCCCTTCCAATAAGAACTTTAACGAACCAGTGACTGGGCATTTCTCAAACTAAGGAAGGACTCAAGGATTTGAAAAGGGTGTGACTTCAAGGGAACTTGGTGCTCTTGTGTTGGTCATTCACTTGGGTGCTTGGATGTTTTCTTCTTGGGTTTTCTTACCGTTCCGATGTAACCCAATAATCGGAAGCTGAGACAATAAAAATAAAGAAGTCTTTGCATGGTGTGGTCCCCACGCATAAAAACACAAAATAACAAAAAAAAACCAAAAAACAAAAGTGAGGATTCAAAGCACACCCCTTAGACGAAATAAAATTTGGGCTACAAGCACTGGTTATGGAACCAAAGTGTTCCCTCTAACTAAGGCCCTTCTCACTTCCCATTCTCTCCGTTGTTTCGTCGGAATGGTGGTGGCTCTTCGAAGATGCATCCTTGTTATCCAAGTGGATGGTTTGACCAAATGCATTGATGCGAAGTCACTGGAAGCGGTTGGTTTGAGGCCACAGTTGAAATGAGATTCATCAAGTCACATTAATCATAAATCACACAAGGGGCTGTACACCACCTTGTTCTTGGGATTCCATTCCACTTCTCTTCTTCCCATCCTTCTCTCCATTGTTTACCTCATTGCCGGTTGTATCATTGTATATACTTTGGTTGATGCTTTGTTTTCTTTTTGGTAAATTCTTATGGTTAAGACTTTAACTCTTGTTCCAAAGGACATTCCCAGAGCCCACGGACTCTTTGAATGTGGGATTGTCAGGGCATTAAGGGCATGAGCCTGCTTTGGGGAGGACCCACTGACATTCCTATTTGGAACATTAGTTAACTTCTTTTCCTTAACATTTTTGCAATTAATTTTCTTTTTGCTCATTTCCATCTTGACATCCATTTCACCGATGCCACAGTTGTTCCATTTCCCTATCTTTCCTACTCCTTTTCTTTCTCCATTCTAACGCTACCGGAGGTTTGCGATTAGCCATGGGGGTACGGGGCCTGATTTTTCGATTTATATCCTAAGCCATGGATTTTTTCGTTTTTCTTCCTAACCCCTACACCTTCGGTAGCCATCATCCACATTTTTCCGGATCCATATTAGCCATACCACAACTTAGCCAAGGAACCTAAACCGAAGCAAGGTATGATTTACTTAATGATTCAATTACCCTTGCTAATATATCATTGTGTTGTGGGTGCAGAAGGCCATCATACAACAACAGAATGGATTTGGAGCAAACACTTGGAGTGGAGCAGCATTGAAGCCGCTATGCAAGGAACAGAATTGATAATGCACTTACGGATGGACAACGGAAGGCGCAATCTAGGCGTTGGCAGCAACAAGACTCTTCTCTATTCTTCTCTTCTATTCTCTCTCCTCTTTTCTCTCAGCTGCCAACTCTGGCCTGATGTCATTGTAATAAGGTGTTCACCCTTGTTGTCATGAACACCAATTTTTGTCAAGTCTTGTAATAAAGACCGTTCACATGTCATCCCATTAGTTCCATTTCCCCTAATAATCCCATACCTACCTAATATCATTGTAAGGAACTCGAGGATAAGTTTTCATTAAGTCATGGGGGTATGATGAGACGCGACCTGCATGTGCCGCGATATCGCGTACGCACTATCGCATCTTCCCCTGCGATATCGCGTACGTGATATCGCGGTCCACCGCCATATCTATAAAGAAGAGGTGGCACTCCCTTCATTTCCAAAACCTAGCTAGAAGTAGTGAAGCTCTGGCAGATTGATCACTCCAGAATTAGAATTTTTCCCATGTGCCCGCAGTAGGAGTCCTAGAGTGAATGGCTCTTTATTCGAGTAGCTTGTAACCTGAACCCAAGTTGTGTATGGCAATAAAGACGAACTTGATTGGATAAACCTTGCAGTACATGGTTTTATTATTGTTTATTTCTGCTTTCCTAGTGCGCACAAGTACGACTTGATTACGAGCGTCTACGGACGTGTACGGCTAGTCAAGGAATCGGCTGCTTATCACACTTAAGCTAAATAGGTGCCTCAGTACGACCACTTCAAGCACTTGCGTTACGTGTGGTGATCCCAGTAACGATTAGCGTTTGGTAAGCCACAATTGCATAGTTCAGGGTGTGTCCGGTAAGTAGGAACGGATGCTGATGCTAGTTAATTTAGACTTAGATCATTAGTTAGAGTTAGTTAGTTTCTCAACCGTTTCCTCTGATAGCATAGAAGATAAACCTGAAAATACCAAAAAAATCACATACCTCAGACTTGCTTAACCATACACCGTGACACTTACAAGCAAGCCTGGGAAGACAACGAACGATTAACCCCAAGTGTTTCTTGTGGTGTTAAGGCATTGAGTCTGCGGAGTTCGAGCGGATCGCGCGTGCACGCTCGTATTCGTATGGTTGAGTGTAGGGGTACCTCGCCACTCATCAAGAGTGAAGCCCAAAATTTAATTTTTTTCTAAATATATTTCTTAGTTTTTTATTAATGAAAAGAGTTAAATATAAATAATGTATATTAATTTTTTAACAAGAAAAACCTTGGCTTTGGTGGTCAACTATATAAGAAGCATAAGATGTTAAGGTTAATCATTAGGAGATTTTAGGTTTGATTCCAAATCACAACTTTTTAACATTAAGGTTTTTTTACAAGAGGTTGAGATCTATTAAAAAAAGCTCTTCATCTATTGACCAGAATAAAAAGTTATGGCTTCCAAAGTCTAAAAGATTTGTTCATGGAAAATAAGACTTCTTGAGAGATCATCCATCTTAGTATTACTATAGGATAAACATAGTTAACTATAGAATTTTTATCCTACTTTTTGCCAACACCCTAAATTTTCTTTCTCAAAATTTTCTCTACATTTTCAAATTTAATATTTATGGCCTATTTTTGACATGTTCAAAATTTTCATTAATTAACAAGAACATTTAAATTTTTTTCTCAATTTATGAAAAATTTTCTTATTGCTAAACTTTCCATGGAGGTAGGTTGCTAGTGTCCATCGAAGTTCTATGGAAGGCTAGATTTTATGACATGAGCTATGTCCAATGGAGTTCTTTAGAAGGTAAGATTTTATGATGCTAGCAATGTCCATGAAGCACCATGGAATGTAGGATTTTATGGCACCAACAATGTTCATGGAGATCACTATGAAGTAACACATTACAATGCTGATAGTGTTCAAAAAGCTCTGTGGAAGGTAGCATTTTATAGTGCTAATGGTATCCATGATCATCATGGACTACCAAAATTTCTAGTGGGATTTTTGACGATAGCAGGGGCAAAGGTGACGTCAAAAAAATCATGCATGGCAATAGAAAGAGAACCGTAAAAGATAAAGAATAGTACTAGAATGTAAGGAATGAAGGTAAGCGTAGCTAAAATCATTACAACAATAGTGTGTAGCTTCAGGAAAGGATGCTACATGATAACAAGGTATGAAAAATACAAAATAAAGCATAGTGGTGCATAGAGGAATGATGATAAGGGTTGTGTGGGATGACAACATGCATGGTAGAGGAATGGTGAAACAACACATAGTAGTGATAGGAAGGTAGTGTAAGGTGACAAGTCACATTGGCTACATGGGAAGTAGGGCTATGATGGATGGTCACAATTATGATGGGCACATGGGCTTCTCTTGTTGCTACTTGGTCCTAATCGATGACCTACAACTATAGAGGATGGTGAGGCTAATCATGTCTATAGCAAGCTAGCAATACCATTGGTGGCCTACCATGATGCCTCATAATAGTGTAGTGGCTATGGCATAGCCAAGCTATCCCTACTAGTGGTAGTAAATGTAGAGAAGCATAAGGATGCAAAGGGAGTAATGATCATGGAAGGACTATATCTGCTACAAACAAGGGTTGGTTGCAATGGCATGGTAACTATAGTATTAGGTAGTGTAGTACAAACAAGGATTGGTTGCAATGGCATGGTAACTATAGTATTAGGTAGTGCAGCAGGAATATTGCAGAGGAACACAAGTAATGCAATAATGACTAGAGTGGCATGATGTGGCTGAATCTTGGAAGAATGCTTGTAGGCACTAATAAATGATATGAAAATAAAATAGGATTATTACATGGGGGGCATAGCCAAAAGTGCATAGACAACCACAACAGCTAGCTAGCCCTCACCCTAAGAGTTAGGGCAAAATTAAAAAAACTTATTTTTTTCTTTAGATATATTTATTATTATTATTTTTCCATAAAAAAAGTTAAATATAGTTTATGTATATTATTTTTTTTAGAACAAAAAGCTTCTAATTGGTGGTTAGCTATATGAAGCATAAGATGTTAAGGTTAACAATTAGGAGGTCTTAGGCACGATTCCCAGCTCCAAATTTTTAACATTAAGATTTTTTATCAAAGGTTGAAATTTGTAGAAACAACTCTTCATTTGTAGAAAAAAACATCCATAATCAAAAGTTATGACTTCCGAAGTCCAAAATCTTGGGCATGAAAAATGAGACTTCTCAAGACATTAGTCATCTCAGTACTACTCTAGGATCAACATGCTTAACCATGGGATATTTATCCAAGTTGCTGCAAATGAGTCAAATTTTCTCTTTGAAAATTTTCTCTACATTTTCTAGTTTAAATTTTTCTATCTATTTTTAACATGTTTGAAATTTACATTAATTGATAGAAAAATTTGGATTTTTACCAATTTGTGAAAAATTTTCTCATTGCTAAACTTGCCGAAGAGGCAAGCTTGTGGAGTTGTTGTTGTCCATCAAAGCTTTGTGGGATGTAGGATTTTATGACCTTGGTAGTGTCTATCAAAGCTCCATGAAGGGTAGGATTTTATGGCATCAGTGGTATTAACAGAGCTTCATGAGAGGTAGGATTTTATGACACTAACAATGTTTGTAGGGCTTCATGGGAGGTAGGATTTTACAACACTAGTGGTATCCACTAAGCTTGATAGGATGCAGGATTTTATGGTGTTGATTGTGTCTATAGTCACCATGGCTACTAAAAATTCTAGTGAGTTTTTTAGTAATGATGGAGGCAAAGGTGATGACAATGGAGGCACAAGCAGTGGTAAAAATAACTTGTGTGATAACAAATAAAACAAGGCTCGACATAGAGGATGATATTAAAGGAAAAGGCATGTAGGATGATATGGCTAAAATCAACATAGCAGTAGGATAAGGTCTTTGGCAAGGATAGCACAGAATCATAGGGCATGAAGATTTCAAACCAAACGATAGTGATACATAAGTACTATTAGAGAAATGATGGCATAGCCTACATAGGATGATGGCATCCACAGTGGAGGAATGATGTAATAGCACACAACAACAACAAGAACATAGTGCAAGGTAGCAAGCCATATTGGTTGCACCTGATGATCAAAATTGTGGTTATTGTAGGGATTTCTCCTATTTCCACTTGACTACAATCAGTGGCCTAACACTATAGGGGATGGTGAAGCCAACCCTAGTAGTAGTTTCTTATTGTAATGGCTCACAATAGCACAACAGCCATGTCGTAGCTCGACTAGGCATTGCTAGTAGTGGTAGGTACAGAGGGATGAGAATACAAAGAGGAAGCAAGGATGAGCCATGCCTATAGCAAGCTAGCTCTATAAATGGTAGCCTATCATGATTCCTCGTGGTAGCATGGTAGCCATGCCATAGCCAGGCTAGTCTTGGCAGTAGTCGTAAATGTAGAAGAACATTAGGACAGTAAGGGAGCTAGGGCTATTAAAGGTTCCATGGATTGTAAACAAAGGTTTATTGTAATGGCGCAACAACAATAGGATTAGGTGATGTAGTTGCAATAGTGCAGTAGAAAAAACGCAAATTAGTACTCACTAGACTCGCTTGGTTGGGCCAAGACTTTATAGAAGACATGGAAGTAGCATTAAAAGACATAAAAATAGCATGGGGCTACACAGGACAAAGCCAAAAATGTAATTTTTTTCTTTAGATATATTTAGTATTAGTTTTTCTATGAATGAACAAAGTTAAATATAATGAAAGTAAATTGATTTTTTTAATAACAAAAACATTAGCTTTAATGGTTAGCTATATGAAGCATAATGTGTTGAGTTTAATGATTTGGAGGTTTTGGGTTCAATTACCATTCCTAACTTTTTAATATTATGTATTTTTTATGGGAGGTTGAAATTTTTAGAAAATGATTCTTCATTTGCCAAAAAATGCATTTCAAATCAAAGGTTATGGCTTTCAAACTCCAAAACTTTGGGCATGGAAAATGAGACTTCTCGAAAGCTCACCCATTCAAGTATTACTCTAGGATAAGTGTTCTTAATTATAGAATTTTTATTATAGTTGCTACCAATGCATCAAATTTTCTTTTTAAAACTTTTCTCCACATTCAAATTTAAATTTTATTGCTTGTTTTTGATGTGTTTGAAATTTCTATCAATTGATAGAAAAATTTGAATTTTTTCATCAATTGACAAAAAATTGTCCTATTGTTAAATTTGTCAAAGAGGCAAGCTAGTGGTATTTATTAGAGCTTCATGGAAGGTAGGATTTTAAGACACCAGTGATGTTCATCAAAGATCCATTAGCACTAGGATTTTATGATGCCAACAAATATTCATGAAGCTCCATTGAAGGTAGGATTTTATAGCATTGGTGGGATCTGTTAGAGACTCTTAGGATGTAGGATTTTCTAGTGTTGATGATATCCATCAGAGCTTCATTGTAGGTAGGATTTTACAATGCTAAGAATGTCTATGAAGCTCTATGAAAGACAATATTTTATGGTACCAATGTTGTCCATGGTCACTGTGCACTACTAAAATTTTCAACAAGGTTTTTGACACTAGTAAAAGAAAAGGTGATTGTGATGGAGATTTAGGCAATGGTGAAAATGGCATGTGTTGTAGCAAAACAAATCAAGAAAAATTTAGAGAATGATGTTGGAGGGAAAGGTGCATAGGCAGGTATGTCAAAAATTAGCACAATAGTAGGGTATGATACCTAGCAAGGATCGCACATGATGATAGGGCATGAAGAGTCTAGAACAGAGGACAATGATGCAGAGGTAGCAACAAGGAAATGATAGCATGATCTATGTGGAATGATGGCTTACATCATGAAGAAAGGATGAAACAGTGTGTAGTAGTGGTAGAAAGGCAACACAAGTTGGTGGGTCATGTGACTACTCAAGAAGGCTAGCTATGGTAAAGGGTGATGACTGCAAAAGCTGAAAGGATTTTTCTTATTGCTACTTGGTTGAAATCAACAACCTAGCACTGTGGAGAATTATATGGATCATGGCAATGTAGCATAAGTGTCATAGCCATGCCAACTCTACCATTAGTGGTAGGCATAGAGGGATGTGAGGGTGGAAATGAAGTAAGGATTGTGGAAGGACTATATGGATGGTAAACAAGGGTTTTTTGCAACAACATGGCAAAGGTAAGACTAGGTGATGTGATAAGAATAACACAATGGAAGAGAATTAGCGTAGCAATGACTGGAGTGGCACCATAAAACCGAGGCTTGGTAAAAAACATGTGGCCAATGGTAGACAACAAGAAAATGGCACAAGGCTACTACACAAGGTTGCACAACTAGTGGCGCATAGCCCACCATAATGTTAGATGGCCTGGATCCTAAGGATTAGGGATAAAGTCCATTATTTATTTATTTTCTTCAAATATATTTATTATTTTTTAATTAAAAGAAGAGTTAAATATAATTAAAGTATATTAAGTTTTTGATAAAAAAAAGCTTAGCTTTAGTGGTTAGCTATATGAAGCATAAGATGTTGAGGTTAACAATTAGGAGATCTTAGGTTTGATTTCCTATCCTAAGTTTTAACTTTAGTTTTTTTCTATGAGAGGGTGAAATCTCTAGAAAATGACTATTCCAAAGTTTTTTTATGAGAGTTTTAAATTTCGTAGAAAATGATATTTTAACTTTAAGGATTTTTTATGAGAGGCTTCAAATCAAAACTTACAACTTCCAAAGTCTAGAATTTTGGACATAGAAAATGAATCTTCCTAAAAGCTCACCCATCCCAGTATTACTCCAGGATGAGTGTGTTAATTATGGAATTTTTTTTCTAGTTACTAATAATGCAAAAAATGTTTCTTTACTAACTTTTATCTACATTTTCAAATTTAAATTTTACCACCTATTTTTAATGTGTTTTAAACTTCAATTGTCTAATGAAAAAATTTAAATTTTTCTATCAATTACCTAAACGTTTTTCCATAGCCAAACTTGCCAAGGAGGTAGACTTATAGTGTCCATAAGAGCTTCGTGGAAGGTAAGATTTTATGACACTAGTGATATCTATGAAGCTTCATGGAAAGTAGAATTTTACAATGCCTATACTATCCATGGAGCTCCATGAAAGGTAGGATTTTAAAGAACCTACAATATTTGCAAGGCTTCATCGAAGGTAAGATTTTACAACACCAATGGTGTTCATGGAGCTTCATGGGAGGTAGGAGTATACAGTGTTGATGGTATCCATAGTCATCATGGACTATCAATATTTCTATTGAGGTTTTTAGTAATGCAGGAGGTGAAGGTAGTAATGATGAAGATGCAAGCAGTAGCAAAAATGGCATGTGCAGCAGTGGAAAATAAGATGCAAAATTTGGAGGATGGCACTAAAGGGTAGGGTAGGTAAGTAGGCATAATTGAAATTAACATAATAGTTGGCATGATTCTTGGCAAGAATGATGCACAATGATAGGGCATGAAGATTATCGAATAGAGGATAATGATGCATGGGAAGCAGTAGAGAAACTATGGCATGGGCTACATGGAATGATGGCACCTGTGGTGTAGGAAGAATGAAACAATGTACATTAGCAATGGGAATGAAGCATAAGATAGCAAGCTACAACAACTTAACAAGAATCATAACTATAGCATAGATTCATGTCTACAACAACCACGAGTATTTCTCTTATTGCCACTTGGCTACAATCAATAGCCTACCACTATGGAGGATAGCAAGACTAGCCATGCCTGTGAAAAGCTAGCGTGGAGATCCATTAGAGGCAAGTTTTTGTGGCACTAGTGGTATGTGTAAAGCTCCATGAAAACAAAGATTTTATAGCACCAATGATATCCATGGAACTCTATGGAGTTAGATTTTTACGATGCATATGGTGTTCATGGTCACTATGGTCTATTGAAATTTCTGGTGGGGTTTTTAGTCATGATGGAGGTGAATGTAGTGGTGATGAAAGAATAGGTATTAGCAAAAATGACATCTATAGTAGTGGAGAAAATGGTACAAAAGGAAGATAATGATACTAAAGGGTAAAACATGCAAGAAAGTGCTATGGAAATAAATATTAGAGTAAGGCATAGTGCCTACCAAGGATAGTAAAGGATGACAAGCCATGAACAGCACAAAATAGAAAATAGTTATGCACAAGTAGCAATAGAGAATCAATGGCATGAGATGCATTGGATGATGTTTCACATAATGGAGAAAGGGTGAAATAGTACACAGTAGCATTGAGAAGGTAGTTCAAGGTAATACACCACATCGATTGCATGGGATGCATGGTTGTGATGGAGGGCCTCAACTATGGACATCATGATTTCTCTTATTATTACTTGGCTACAATTGGTGGCCTACAATTGTAGAGAATGATAGAGGACTATGAGGCTATGCATACCTATGGCAAGCCATCCCTACTTGCAGTGGTCTACCACATTGCCTTGCAGCAGTGCAATGACCATGTTATAGCTAGGCCAACACTACCGACAATGGAAGCTGTAGAGGGATATGAGGGCAGCAAAGGAGCTAGGACCATGGAAGGACTATGTGGATTGCAAATAAGGGTTTGTTGTTACAGTGTGATAGTGGTGGAATCAAGTAATGTAGCAAGAATTACATGGTAGAAGAGAGGTGATGCAATGGTGACTAGAGTGGCATAGTAGCCCTAAGGCTTGATAGAAGGCATTCAGGTACTAGCAGATGATAGGAAAACATCATAAGACAATTGCACAAGCTGCATGGCTAGTAGCATGTAACCGATCATAGTGAATCTTTAGCCTTGACCCTATTATTATTATTATTATTTATTAAAAATCTTAAATATAATTAAGGTATATTAACTAATTGATGAGCAAAAGCTTGGATTTCATTATTAGCTATAGGAAGAAAATGATGTTGAGGTTAATAATTAGAAAGTCTTGGATTTAATTCCTAGTACCAAATTTTCAACATTGAGGTTTTTTTATGTAAGTTTAAAAGTTGTAGACAATAAGTCTTTGTTTACTAAAAACCATGTCCATAATCAACAATTATGGATTTTGAAGTTCAAAACCTTGGTCATGGAAAATAAGAATTCTTCAAAGATCACCCATCACAGTACTACTTCAAGATGAGTGCATGAATTTTTTTTTTTTAATTTTCTCTATATTTTCAAATTTAAATTCTATTGTCTATTTTTAACTTGTTTGAAATTTATATTAATTAACAGAAAAATTTTAATTGTTTAATCGATTAACAAAAACTTTTTCCATGATTAAACCTACTGAGGAGGTAGGTTAGTGGTATTCATCGAAGCTTCATGAAAAGAAACATTTTATGATGCTAGTAGTATTAGTCAAAGCTTCATGAGAGGCAAGATTTTATGGTATGGACACTAATGGTGAAGCTTCATGGAAGGCTAGATTTTACAATACCAACACTATCTATAGGAGCTTTGTGGGAGGTTATATTTTATAACACTAGTAGTGTTCATGGAGCTTCATGACAGGCAATATTTTATGGTGCCAATGATATCTATCACCACTATGAACTACCAAAATTTCTAGTGTGGTTTTCAATGATGGTAGAGGTGAAGGTAGTAGCAAAAAAAGTATGCACAGTAGCCAAAAAATGATGTAAAACATAAAGGAGGACATTGGAGGGTAGGACCCGTAGTAAGGCACAAATAAAATCACCACAATAATAGGACATGCCATCTCACAAGGATGGCATAGGACGATAGGATAAAAGAGTGTGAAATAGAGGTCAATGGCACATCACAAGTGATAGAGAAATCACAACATAAGATTCATGAAATGATGGTACACGAGGTGGAGAGAGGATAAAATAGTGAGTAGCAGTGCTAGGAATGAAATGCAAGATAGTAGGCTACATCAACAACATACGAAGTAGAAATAAGATGGAGTGCCATGACTATAGTGTTCATGAAGCTCAATGATGTTGACCTTTTGGTATGTCAAAACCTTAAGGAAAATGAAGTATATAGAATGTTGTGGAGTTTGATGCTTTTGCAGGGCTTGAAGAAGAACTCAAGTGATAACATCTACAAGAGATGAGATGACATATGAAAAGAGGTGTCATAATGGAGATTACAAGGACTTGTCAAACATGAATGAAGAATCAAAGAGTGAGAGCTATAATAAGATGTCAAAGTATGAAAAAAATCTTCATAAAGAAATTGGGAGCAAGAGCAAGAATGGAGATTACAGCAAAATGAAGATGTTCCAAGAAGCAAGATGAAGTAAAATCAACGAGAGAAAGCTTCAAATATCAAAGTTCAAAATCTGAGAAGATGTCTTGCTAAAACAATAGACATTTCCTATCTAGAAAAGATGTCTACATGAATACATCTCCTCAAAGATGTCTCCATTGATGGAGAGATGTCTCCCTTAAATGAAAGTCAAATGCAGAAAGAGATCCTAATCTCAAAAAAGACGTCTCCCCTAGCTGTTAGATAGTCATTGCAAGAATTTAGAGGTGATTTTGAAAAGTTCAAAGGTATAAGAAGATTTCATTCTATTGCGTTTTGTGAAAGTGTTGTGCATGAATTATCACTCTCAAAGAAATCATTGTATACAATACTTGTGTATCTAATATTTCATATCATTTGCTTGTGTATTATACTTCATTTTCACCATTTGTACAGTTGTGATTAATTGTGCTATACCTCAAGGTACAAGGACCAGCAAATTAGTTGCATCGTTTTCTTGTAAATCTTGTTTCTCTTTTGTTGCACTACTAGGGTTGATGTGCTTCTTGTAAGAAGGCATTGTCCTTGAGCTTGTCAAGATCCTGTAGGATTGAGTGTTGGTGTAGCATCACAACACTCTGGAGCAGAGCTTAAGTTGTAAAGGTTGTGGAATCTTACAAATCACATTCTAAGCTTGTTAGAACCTTGTGGAGTTAAGTGGATTCATGATGATGAATCACTCCAAAGCAAAGCTTAGAGCTTGTATAGGGTGTGGTACCCTTCAAATCATATTTTGAGAGAAATAAAGTTTGGAGGTGTGCAAGTAATCTACCCTCCAAGTATGAAGTACCCAAGTTGGAAAACCAAGTAAAATTTGGTGTTTACTTTGAATTAACAAATTTTTAATTTAGGGAACTTATTCATCACTCCTTTTTTCTACAATCCTCAAGTCATATTAGAGCATGGTACTCCTGTGCTCTACATTTTCTAAGAGTGAATAATGAAGGGAAATTCATACACAAAGCCACCAATGTTCAATGGTTTTGACTTTGCCTATTGGAAAGAAAGGATGCAAGACTTCTTTTAATCAATGGAGTTTGAAGTATAGAAGTCCATTCTTGAAGGCTACACACTGCTCATTGACAGCACATTAGGAGCATTCAAGCCCCGAAACAAATGGTCACAAGAAGAAAGATATAAGTTCATGCATGACTCAAAAGCTAAAAATTGTTTATATTATGCATTAAATCTAAGTTTAATAGAGTAGCTAGATGCAAAATGGCCAAAAAAATTTGGGAAACATTAGAGGCTATGTATGAGGGAACTTCAATAGTTAAATAATCTAAATTTTTAGTTTTAAAAGTATGATAAACTAAAATGAGAGAAGGTGAGAAAATAAAATATTATTTCTCTAGAGCAAATGATCTTGTTGTGGCCATTAGAGGTACTGGTAAAGATTTTCCCAAAAGCAATGTTATTATAAAATAATTAGGACTTTACAAACAAAATTTAGACCAACGGTGACTACAATGGAAGAAATTAGGGATTTTTCAAAACTTAAATTTGAAGAGCTTCAAGGTGCTCTCATTGCTTATGAAATAAATCTCATAAGTGAGTGGGTAATACAAGAAAAGCCCATTACTCTAAAATCATCCACCAAGAAAAAGGAACCTATAGAGCAAAATGTGAGTAGTGAAGAGGAGATAGCTCTTCTCTCTAGAGGGGTGCAAAGACTCATGGCAAAAAGGGGCAAGCGCTTCAATCAACAAAGAGGTAGGAATAGAGGTAAGAAAAAAAGTAAAAAAATTTCCAATTCTAGTTTTGATTTTTTCTCTATAGAGTGTTGGATATGTAATGAAAGAGGTTATGTGGCCTTCAAATGTCTTAGTAATAGTAGGTGGCAATGAAAGGACAAAGATGATGAGGAGTTAGGAAAGACCAACTTCTATACAAGTTGGGATGATGGTGAGGAAAGTGAAGAAGAAGTAGATGACTCTACCAAAGATTCCTAGATCATATGCATGGCTCTTATAGATGGAATTCACTACATGCTAATGAATCAAGAGGTAAGTACGATGAAAGATATAGTGAATTATGTGTAGAAATTCTTGTTCTAAATTATTTACTTAGGAAGGTAAAGAAATTTTTGAATATGAATCTTGATGCAATTTATGCTAAAGTCAAAGGAGAAATCTCATACATGAACACTTAGATTCAACAACTAAATCCTTTAAATAAGGATTGTAAAGAGTTTCAAGAAGAGGCTCATGAAAAACAATCTAGAAATAAAGATTTAGAAAGAGTCTCAGAGGAGAATACAAGCTCAAGCTCACGCATGGTCAAGTTTGATAACCTCATTCATGAGGAGAATACTTCATTTTTTTGCAAAAATTGTGGCAATAAACAAAACTTTGATTATTCTCATGTTGATCAAAATAAGATTGATACTTGATCTTGTCAAAAAGGTCCTAGTAAAGATATTTTGTAGATAGCAATTGGTGAAAATGAAAAGAAGTGAAGAATTGAAAATTTCCTTAAAGAAATGGATGATACAATGATTCATTCATAAAGAACATAAACAAATAAAATCATCGTACAAAATATCTAATGAAAAAGAACCAAAAGGTAAGGAGATTCTTCATGATAGAGGACCTCATCTCAAACTTCAGTAGTCTTCTTCCTCTCAATTGCAACTAATGTAAGTCAAGGTAAGTTTCCATATCCTTTTTTGCTAAATTTTATATCAATATTTAATTTGGAAATTCTAAATTATTTTTTATATTTTCTTACTTTATTTATGAAATCTTAACTGTATATCAACACTTATAAGAGAAGATATTCTGGTACTATTGGAATAATTGATTATGGTATCTTTTATGTACATATGAGCATGATGTAATTAGTTTGTGGTGTGGCACTTGTATTGAATTTATTGTAAAATCATCTTTTGTTTTCTTATCTTGTTTTTAAATGATCTTAAACCCTTACATGTAATTCATGGTTTGAAAGTCATGTGATGAACTTTTCATTGTTTATTATGATTTCCCATGATGTCAAAGCTCATTTATTTTGGAATATTTAAGCATTTTAATTGGTAATTTTGGTGAATATCTTGAATCTTGAAGAAATTTTCCTGAGGAACTATCAATTCTATTAATTAGAGACTATAGACTCCACACTTGATGCTAACATTACTTTACAAGGATAATACTTTGATAGTCTCCTTGAAAAGATCAAGTTGATCATAAAGGGCTCAAATGAAGCATTAGTATCTACACATATATAGGGGGAGTTTGTACCTAATATTTGATTATCATCCAAGAGGCAGGATTATCATCCTAGTACTAATCCAGAATGGGCATGCCTAATTACGGAACTAGTTGCTATTAACATGCTAAATTTCCTTTTTGAAAATTTTCTCTCTATTTTTAAATTTAAATTTTACCACCTATTTTTGATATGCTTGAAATTTCCATCGATTCATGAAAAAATCTAAAATTTTTTATGAATAGATGAAAAAATTTCCTATTACTAAACTTGTTGAGGTAGGCTAGTGGCATCTATCAAAGTTTAATAAAAAGCAAGATTTTACGGTGCCAGTGGTATCAATCAAAGCTCCATGAGAGATAAGATTTTATAGTGTCAATGATGTTCATGGAGATTTGTGAAAGGTAGGATTTTATAGCACTGATGATGTTCACAGTTAGCTCTATGTAAGAAAGGATTTTATGGTGCTAGTGGTATTAGTGAAGCCCCATGGGAGGCAGGATTTCACTACACTAGCAGTGCTATGAAGCTCCATGGGAGGTAGGATTTTATGATGATGATGGTTTTTGTAATCACCGTGGACTACCAAAATTTCAAGTATGGTTTATGATGACAAAAGAGACAGTAGAGGTGCATGCAACTATGAAAAAATGTATGAGCAACAATATAAAAAATGACATAAAATGAGGAGGAGAATGTTGGATGGTAGGGTGTATATACAAACATAAACAAAATAAGAGTAGCATCATGGCACTGTGCCTACCAAGGATGACATAGGATGAAATGGCATTAAGATCATGGAATAAAGGATAGTGATGCATAGGCAGCAGCAAAGGAACAAGGATATGGGTTGCATGGAACTATGGCATGCATGGTGGAGGAAGGGTGAAACAGTGCATAATAATGGTGGGAAGACAATGCAATGTAGTAGGTTATGATAGCTATGTCGAAAGCATAATTGCAACAAAGGGCCATGACTCTGGTAGCCATGAGGGTTTCTCTTATTACTGCTTGGTCGTAATTAGTTACCTACCACTATAGAGGATGGTAGTATGGTGGTTGTGTTGTAGCCATTCTAGCCTTGCCAATTATGGCAAGCACAAAGGAACATGAGAGCAACAAGGAAGCAAGGGTCATGGAAGGGCTGTATGGATCACAAACAAGGATTTGTTGTAATGGCTATGCATTGGTTAGATTAGGTCGTGCATTAAGAACAACATGATTGAAGAGAGATGATGTAGCAATGACTAGGATGACATGATGTGGCCGAGGCTTGGGAGAAGACATGGAGGTGGTAATAGACCATATGAAAGTAGCAGAAGGCTACACAAGGCTATTGCATAGGGTTGCATGACTTACAATGTGTAGTCAACAAAAATAGCATATTGGCCCTAATCCTGCAAGTGAGGGCCAAAGCATAAAATTTATTTTTTTCTTTAAATATATTTATTATTATTTTCTTTATTAATGAAAAGAGTTAAATAAAATTAAAGTATAATAATTTATTAACAAACAAAAGCTCGAGTATGGTGCTTGGCTATTTGAAGCATAAGATGTTGAGGTTAATAATTAGAAGATCTTGGGTCCAATTCCCAGTCCCACCATTACAACATTAAGTTTTTCTTTACAAGAGGTTGAAAGTTATAAAGAATGACTCTTTATTTGCCAAAAACAATGTCTACAATCAAGAGTTATGGCTTCTAAAGTTCAAACCTTTGAACATAGAAAATGAGAATTTCCAAGAGATCATCCATACTAATACTACCCTAGGATGAGCATGCTTAATTATTGAATTTTTATCCCAATTGCTGCTAATGTGTCAAATTTACTTTTTGAAACTTTTTGAAATTAAAATAGTAATTTTTTAGATGCCACACAATGGCCTACAAGCTATGCATCATATGAAACTTGATTTCTATCACATGGAATCAACATAGTAATATCCTATAAGAGGCAGCTCTCCCTTGTTTCTCATTCTAGGCCTAGACAGTAGGGAAGCTCTGGTAGTTTTACCTCTCCAGAGATAGAATAATTTCCATGTGCCCGCAGTAGGAGCTCCAAAGTGAACAGATCTTTATTCGAACAAATATTGTACCTGAACACAAGTTTGTGTACAAAAATAAAGACGAACTTCTTGGATAAACCCTGTAGTGCATGGAATAGGCTAAATAGGATTTTAATTAATGTTATTTTTTTGTTTATTGTTTAAGTGCTTTATTAGTTCATTAAATCTCTCTCAACCCTTCTCTCCTAGTTAAGTGCATTCAGTACGACCACTTCGAGCACTTGTTTTACGCTTGGTGATCCCAGCAACGACTAGCGTTTGGTAACCAAGGTTGCATTGGTTCAGGGTGTGAACAATAAGTGGGAACGAATACTGATGCTAGGTTAATTAAGACTTAGTTAGTTAGTTAAAGTTAGTTAATTAGTCTCTTCACCCTTCACTTCATTAGCATAGGAGATAAAACTGGGAAGATATAAAAATCATATACCTCAGACTTACTTAACCATACAACCATGAAAAATACAAGTCTGGGAAGACAATGAATGATTAACCTTAAGTGTTCCATAAGGTGTGTAGGCACTTAGTCTGTCGAGTTCAACTAGATCGCACGTGTAACGCTCGTATTCGTATGGTTGAGTGTAGGGGTACCTCGCCACTCATCAATTGCGCTGCTGCCAAGGACTAAGTGTTTGTGCGCTAAGTAGAACATAGCAGATCACTCACATCGTTGGGAGCTTAAACGAACCCTTAGGATTAATTAAATGAAAAATTATATAATGGTTAATCAGCACACCGAATAAGACACAATGTCTTCTTCTTCTTGTCACAAAAGCACTTCACCACCTAGGGATCATACAAGAAACAATTAGCAGTCTAAAACACATAACCAAAATCTGCCAGTTCCTCAACAGTACTGGGTGGTATATACTCATCTCGATGAGTATATACCTGATTTTACTTTTATCCTCCATCAGGATGAACAACTACGCTGAAGAGACTTACAAGGTAACATAGTGTTACCTCCATGCTCTTGCACAGATAGGCATGAGACAGCTTTATGCTGAATACATTGTAGGTGATTTTAACACAAGGGATTATCATCCCATAGAAGCACAACATTTAAGGGACTTGAGGCAGGAGAGCCACCATACATTGTTGAAGGGAAAAGGGGTCCCACACGTCCTAAGTGAAATTGGAGATGGCGAACCACTTATAATAGGTTCTCCATCAAATGATGTTCTCCCTCTTAACAATAGTGAGGAGGTGGGGTATTAGAACCTATGCTTCATGATACACAACCCTGGTTCTGATCCCTGTGAATGCCAACTGTTCACTGAGGGAACGAAAACACATGACAAGGACAGGCATTTAGATCGTCATCACGATTGGGGCCGTAGCCACAGAAGATAAGGTAAGAAACATCATCATGGCGATGGTTCTCCTTCTTCTTCCCCTTCATCACATCATTCACCCTCGCCTTCCACATCAGGGCACAGTCATAAAGAGCATAATAGTGAGGATAAGGGCAAGCGAAATGAGAGACCTTGACGAGAGAGTCGAGAGAGAGGACGAGGGCAGTCTAGAGAGTCTAGGCATGAAAGAAGTGAAAGTAGGGAACAACATAGACATCATAGACGTCATGAGAGAGATGATCATGATGAACCCCTACTTGCCACCCGAAGTATGCTAGATATTACGGAGGCATTGAGAATACCCACAAGGCATCAAAAAGATAGTCAGATCAAGAGACTAGATATGAATAATGTCCCACGCTTTGAAGGGGGATATAACGCTGATCCATAAAATCATTTACAGGCATCTCATGATGACTGCGCCTTGCAAAATATTGAAAACGAGTGGCAGAAACTAAAGTTGTTTCCTAGGAAACTCATAAAGGAAGTAAAGAGTTGGTACCGGCCCGTAGAACCGAAAACCATTAGGAGGTGCAGTACGATGTTAGAACTCTTCAACGATAAATACCAAACATACTCCAGAGTGTCCAGCTTGTGTAAGTAGATCCAAGGATGAAAGCAAGGTACTCATGAACCCTTGGATGCTACCATATGCCGATATTACTCATTGCTACATCGTTGCCCAAGCCATGGTTACGCACAACGGGATCAAATCTGCCAACTTGTAGATGGGCTAAGACATGAAACCAGGAGAACCTTTGGGACTTATGCCTAAAGGAGATTATCAGAACTTAGATCCCATGAAGTTCATAGATTGTTGTAGCAAGTAGCCAAAGAAGAAGGCAAGCTACAAAAAAGAGAAAGCGCCGAAGAATATAACCATGATCCTTCCCTCTGAAAGAGGGGAGTGAGATTTTGCGATGAAGAGGATGAGTCACCACTCGAAGAGCTAGTGAATAGAAAAACCTTGCCACTTCAAAAATTAATAATGGAAGTATTAGCTAAGGTAGATGAAATATAGAGCTCCTTAGACAGTAAAATTGAAACTATCCTGAAAATTGTAGAGGAATCTAAGGAGGAACGAAGTAGTGACAAGGACAAGAAAAAGGGGAGAGATTCAGGCCATGCACGTGACAAGGGTAAAGGAAAAATGAATATCTCTGATGAGGTTGTGGATTCAGACAGAGACAATGACGGTGGATGTGAGATCTGCCAATATGACCATCCTAAGGGATGTTGTCCAATCATCTCACATCTATAGGAGTTTGGGGTGTATGCACTCAATCCAAGACTTAACAAATGGCATACACCCCGAAGGTTACCTTATCCCCAAGGTAACCCAAGGCAGTTCCACCAACCATTAACGTACTATCCAAGTGGAACTCCGCCACAACCTATCGGGCAACATCAGCAGCGGCAACACCCACAGTCATGGGGGATGCCACCGCCTAAGCAACAATACCCTTACCGACAACCAGATCCATATGGCTACTACGTGCAGTAGCCGATTTCTCCAAGTGATTCTATGGGTCACGCAACCCCACAATGTCACTACCAAGTTTGGGAGTATTTTAGAAGGACTCCTTCTCCTCCGAGAGATACTCCACACACGTACCATCCTCCGAATCCATCCGCCTCTCTTGCACCGATAGTTCCAATACCACCCGCTCCAAAAATGCAAGGGGAACTCCCCACTCAACCGTAGAAATGTAATTCTACGAAAGCAGTAAACCTTCAACCAGCTGCTAGTTCTGACAACCACAAGAAGAGAAGACCTTTCTTTAGAACCAAAAGCCTAGACAAGCTCTCACAACCACAAGTGGTTGAGTCTGTGCGCGCTCCTCCAACATACAAGGCTTCAGAGCTCCCTTCAAATCAACCACAAGCGGTTGAGTCTGTGCGCACTCCTCCAACATACAAGGCTTTAGAGCTCCCTTCAAATCAACAACAGAGCTTAATGCATACGGTTATGTTAACACATACCGTTACTGACTAAATCAAGGTAGGCCACCTTCCCAGGAAACTATCTGACCCTGGAAGTCCCTTAATCTACCTCCAAGTCGCTGGGAATGAACCTCATAAGGCTCTTCTTAACTCAGGTTCTGGAGTCAACTTAATATCACGAGAAATGTATCAAGCCTGGAACCTGCCTCCACTCAAGAAGAGCAATATTCAACTAGATCTGGCTGACCAATCCATCACCATTCCCTTGGGATTGGTGAAGGACATTGTTACCACTATGTGTGGTTGGTCATACCCAACTGATTTCCTGGTGATAGAAGTCAACAGCAACGAAGGGAACTTCCCCATTATAATGGGAAGGGCATGGCTAAGTACAGTAGACTAGGAATCCATGATATTTCCTTGGAAATATCTAAGGTAAACATTTATGGAAAGATCAAGAAGAAGAAAGTTCCATGCATCACATACAGTGACTCATCGAGTGATGACATGGAGGAATGCTCAGCATCTCCTACATGCAACCGGTGTGCCTTAGAAACTCTGATACATAGGTGCCTATATGTAGCAACCACATAACAAGTGGACACCCCGTGGTTGACAGCTAATTGAAAGAGCAACCAACCAACATGCATGGAACGAACTGGGGGAACAACTCATGCCCATAACGAAAGCATAGATACATTGGAATATGAGCGTCGCTAACTTCCATCCCTTAACCTGAAAACATCAATCGGGAGAAGTTGGACACTTCTAAGAAATTCAAATAGGCGTTCATTATTTCGGATCTCTCCCTTTCCATTCAGTCATGGGGGAGATGGCCACCTATGCTAATCATTCGGGGCCCTCAGTTCTTTTTAAGTTTTTGTTTTACATATTTTTGTTTTACACGTTTTTTTTACACATTTTTGTTTTACACATTTTTGTTTTATATATTTTTGTTTTGCACATTTTTTTTTTACAAATTTCTTTAACTTTTCTTATTTTTGTTTTACAACATCATTATACTTTTTCATTTTGTGTGTGTGTGTCTATGTGTTATCCATCTTGTAAGCTTGTCATTTAATAAGTGTTCTTCATGATGGTATGAACTGTTTTCCTATTGATTGCTAATGTTTGGTTTTTACCTTTAAGTTATGATGTTGATACTTAGGTATGGTTCTTTTGATATAGCAGGCAATGAGTTCACTTCATCCATCCATCTACAAGTTTCTATGGTCTCTCTCAGCTTGGAAATGTACAGTCCCTTTTTCAATAATAAGAACTATAACAAATCGGTGACTAGGCATTTGTCAAACTAAGGAAGGACTCAAGGATTGAAAAGGGTGTGACTTCAAGGGAACATGATGCATTTGTGTTGGCCTTTCTCTTGGTTGCTTGTATGTTTTCTTCTTGAGTTTTCTTACTGCTTCAACGTTACCCAATTATCGGGAAGCTGAGTTAATAAAAATAACAAAGTCTTCCCATGGTGTGGTTCTCACGCATAAACATATAAAACAATTNCATTTGGAACAAGAGTTAAAGTCTTAACCGTAAGAATTTACCAAAAATAAAACAATGCATCAACCAAGATATACACTAATGATATAACCGGTAATGAGGTGAACAATGGAGAGAAGGATGGAGAAAAGAGAATGGAATGGAATCCCAAGAACAAGGTGGTGTACAGCCCCTTGTGTAGTTCATGGTTAATGTAACTTAGCAGATCCCATTCCAAGTTTGGCCTCAAACAAACCACATCCAGTGAATTCACATTAATGCATTTGGCCAATCCATCCCCTTGAAGTAACAAGAATGCCTTCACCTAAGAGCCACCACCATTCAGACAAAATGAAGAAGGAGAGAATGGGATCAAGAAGGGCCTTAGTTAGAGGGAACATTTTTATTTTAGTTCTGTAACTAGTGCTTGTAGCCCANGGTTAAGACTTTAACTCTTGTTCCAAATGACATTCACAGAGCCTACAAACTCTTTGAATGTGGGTTTGTCAGGGCATTAAGGGCATGAGCCTACTTTGGGAAGGACCCACTGACATTCCTATTTGGTGCACTAGTTAAATTCTTTCCCCTAACATTTTTACAATCCACTTTATTTTGTTCATTTCCACCTTGATATCCATTTCATCAACGTTATAGTTGTCTCTTTTTGGGTATCTTTCTTGTTCCTTTTCTTTCTCCATTCTATCGCTACCGGAGGTTCGCTCTTAGTCATGGGGGTCTGGACTCAAATTTTTTCGATTTTTTCCTCACCCCTACACCTTCGATAGTCACCACTATGATATCTCCAGATCCGTATCAGCCATACCACAACTCAGCCAATGGACCTTTCACCAAAGCAAGGTATCAACTACATTGTGATTCATTTACCCTTGCTAATATAAAGACTGTGTTGTGTGTGTAGATGGTAATCATGCAACAATGGATTGGATCTAGAGGGAACACTTGGAATGGAGCTGTGCTTAAGAAGCTATGCAAGGAACGAGATGGATGGCACGCTTACGGATGGACAACGAAAGGCACAATCTTGGCATTGGCAACAACCAAAATTCTTTCTCTCTCTCTTTCTTTCTCAGCTGCCAAATAAGGCCTGATGTCAAATGTATAAAGTGTTCACTCTTGTTGTCATGAACACTAGTTTTGTCTTGTCTTGTAATGATGATCCATTCACATATCATCCCATTCACCATTAGTTCCATTTGAGTCAATAATCCCATACCATCCCAATATTTTTGTAAGGAACTCAAGCACGATTTTTTATTCAATCATGGGGGTATGATGGGATGCGATATCGCATGGGCCGCAATATTGTGTACGTGATATCACGTCCGTCGCGATATCGCTTTTCCCGCGATATCGTGTCTTCCCCTGTGATATCGCGTACGTGATATCGCAGTGCGCCACCAAATCTATAAATAAGAGGCGACTCTCCCTTATTTCTCATTTTAGGCCTAGATTGTAGGGAAATTCTAGCAGTTTTACCTCTCCAGAGATAGAATAATTTCCATGTGCCCGCAGTAGGAGCTCCAAAGTGAACAGATCTTTATTCAAACAAATATTGTACTTGAACACAAGTTTGTGTACAGAAATAAAGATGAACTTCTTGGATAAACCTTGCAGTGCATAAAATATGCTAAATAGGATTTTAATTAATGTTATTTGTTATTTATTGTTTAAGTGCTTTATTAGTTCATTAAATCTCTCTCCACCCTTCTCTCCTAGTTAAGTGCATTCAATACGACCGCTTCGAGCACGTGCGTTACGTTTGGTGATCCCAACAACGACTAGCATTTGGTAACCAAGGTTGCATTGGTTCAGGGTGTGAACGATAAGTGGGAACGGATACTGATGCTAGGTTAATTAAGACTTAGTTAGTTAGTTAAAGTTAGTTAATTAGTCTCTTCACCCTTCACTTCATTAGCATAGGAGATAAAACTAAAAAGATATAAAAATCATATACCTCAAACTTACTTAACCATACAATCATGACAAATACAAGTAAGTCTAGGAAGATAACGAATGATTAACCTTAAGTGTTCCATAAGGCATGTAGGCACTTAGTCTGCGGAGTTCGACCGGATCACGCATGTAACACTCGTATTCGTATGGTTGAGTGTAGGGGTACCTCGCCACTCATCAAGTAGGATGGCAAAGAAAAAAGCATGCGAGGCATGGCACAAGTGCAATTGTAGGTGGTAGGAAAAACTTGGGGGTTGCACCATGAAGCCCTTTATAGGGCTTGTATGGCCTAGATGAACATTCTCATCCTTCTGTAGGGCCTATGTGGTCTAGGTAGAGAAAGGTAGGGGAAAGTAGCAATGCACAACATGGCTCATGAGGAAGAGTAGACAGTAGGTATCTAGGAGCATATAGTGATGCAGAACAATGATGTTGGCTAGGCTACCGACTAGCAGAGTGTGGGGGTAGCAGTAGTGTTTCAGTAGCATGACCACAAGTTGGGGCTATGTGGCCCATTGCAAGGCTACAGCATAGCCCTTTACAAGGCCAGCATGGTCCATTGCTAGGCTTGTGTTGCTCTTTATAGCCCATTCCTAGGCCATGCACCCATTATGCTAGCCATGGCCATAGCAATGAGTGAAGCTCAACAGCAATGGTAGGAAAGTGACTGAGCAGAAGAGTTACATGGGAGGTGGGATACAAGGGTTTTCCAATGTAGCATGATGGTGGCAAAAAGGAGGGTTTTCCAATGCATGGAGAAGGATTTCATGATACAATAGGAAGATGCTAGCTTTGACAATGTCTTATGCAGTCGCAATGAAAATGGCATGTGCAATGGCCAAAACGATGAAGAACATGATGGCAAAGATGACACTGATGGAACATGTGATGGTCAAAACCACAAGGGTAGGATGTGGCAGTAGGAAAAGCATGTAGTGCAAGGACATACAACATTGATGGTAGATAAATAGTTGCTACAATTACTACTACAACATTTGGGATGATATGCATTATGGTATTGGTAGGGCATCGACGATGAATGTAGGAATTTTACATTAGTAGCAAGGATCATGAGTGGCATAATGGTGAGAAGAGAGCAGCATAGATCTAAATGGACAATATGGCATAGACACATGGGAGTAGTGAAAAAGGATAAGGAAATGCATGATGCAAGATTACGTAGCCCAATATAGGGCTACATGGACTTCCTTAAAGGGCTGCACTATCCTTAATGGACTTACAAGATCCTTAATGATCCATGCTCTAATGAAATGTGGCTCGATCTTAAGGCCTTGCCTTGATATGGCATGACATGGCCTATCTTGATCAGGTAGTGGTATGGCTGGCATGGTGCGAGATGGAAGGTGAGGATTTCCTAAGCAAGCATACAAAGATTAGTTGTTGCATGGCCTATGTTGGCATGGTGGTAGGTGAGGTAGTAAGCAACAGTAGCAATGGCCTAAACGCTAGGCACAAGAGGTGGCATATAGTGCCAAGGGCTTCAGTGGTGTTGACAGTGGATGATATTATGTGGTAGGTTATTCTGGGGCATATGTGATGTAAGGGCTTGGGCAACGTAGCCGACAAGGAGGTAGAAAGTGATGGAAGGCTAGTGGAAAGTGGTGCACACATGGTGGTAAGCAAGCCATGGTGGCACCCATGTGGTAGTAAGGGTAGGTGGCTAGCACATGTAGGGACAGTGAGGCACATGTAAGAAGGCAAAGTGGTAGGAAAGGGATGCATTAATAGTCTACATATCCATGCTACCCAAATGTAGTGCAATCCTTTTTCATGGATCTCATGGTTCTAGGTGGACCTACATGGTATGTAGCCCATGTGGCCCCAAAATTAATTAATCTTTTTTAGTAACAAAAATAGAGGCTGCAAAGCTACATGAATGGTAAGTAGCAACATGAGAGAATGGTAGAAATTGTAAAGGTTCAGTGAGACGCAATCCTAAGGAATAACCCAACATGAGTAGGGTAAATTCTTGGCTCGAGAAGTATGTGGAATCATGCATTTGATAGTTTCTACTAAAAATCTAGTGATGGGTTCTAGTTATTTATTTTTTTTCCAAATTTTTTCCAAATAGTCATGTTTATTATATTTTACCATTGTCTTAATCATTGTAATAATAACCAAGGATGCCAACTAATTGAGCATCCCTTCCATTAAACATCCATTGTGATCATGGTTCATTAGTGAATTTAACTTCTTGATACATATTTTGAATGCAAAGCATACACCTTGTTTTATTATTAAAGTACTTAAGAAGGCCCATAAATTAAGCTTTAACAATCCTGTTGAATTCTCAATAGCATCAAAAGAGTAGGAGAACTAGATAGTGTTATGTCCAGCACAAGGTCAATCATGTCACCAAAATTCATATTATGATCCATTAATTCTATGAACTCTATAACATTATATAGGCCTTTAAAAGTTAAACAATAATGAGTTTCATGAAACTTCTTCATATTCGAACATTGTCATGTTGTTACCATAATGTGGATGACTCTTTTTTCTTAAAATAATAAACATGTTTGTCCTCCAAATATGCATGAATCATTTACAAGAAACCACTATAATCATTAAGTTATTTGTAAAAGTTGCTGAAAACCGTTCTTGCACAACCAATGAACAATATTTTTCCTTGCCAACAAATCACAAGTTATCTATCACAAATTTCAACAATGCCAAATAAAAAAAATAAAACTATACAAAAAAATAATCAAACATTGTAAACATGATATTGAAACTTTGAATGAAATAATTTTAGTAGCAATATGGATTTCCATTGGTTTTTAGCAAGTCATCTCCCATGATCATTTAATCAAGATAATTCTCTTGAGATATTTCATTGTGCTATATCAAAAACAAGAAAATCTACACATAGAATTCTAGATGATTTTCATTGTTACAATCCAAGAATCCATCAATGTACCATAGCTCACTTGTTTAAAGCATGCAACTTGTGGGTTAATAATTATATATATGATCCCAAATAGGTAGGCTGCTTGGAAGCATAATAAAATTGTACATTTAGGTCGTCATCAGGTCATAGTAAATCATAATCAAATTATTTACCTATCTTAATAAGCTATCCTATATTGATGGGATAAACACACCATGATGATGGTGATAATCCAAGTACCTAAATTACTAGGAGATGTATGTTCATCCTATTAAGCAAGATCTTAGAAGGATCGGTAAATGAGAAAAAGCCTAACCCCTCTTCAAGTGGTTTCACCCAACCCATGCATGTACTAAAGTATAGATTTATCATAAAGAAAAATTATATGTTGACTAATGATAGCACTAAAAGAAGACCCAAATTTTATTAAAACCATACTCAAAAAGGGTATTTTCCTCTCCAGAATTAAAGCCTAATAGTTTGACACCACTATCTTACGTTCTCTTTTTATTCAATCACAGTTGGAGGTAAGATAATTTGGAATAAAATGAGAGCTATAAAACCCAGTGTAAACATGCAAGTAAAGATTGTAAACAATGTTGTTAAGTAAATAGGCAACATGTAAACACAAGGAAGTAGAGGCTATGCTATATTACTAGTTTTAGGTCTTGGCATGGCATGTTATCACTAGTTTTGAGCCCTATCAGGCCATAGTATTACTAGTTTTAGGCCTTGGCAGGCCACCATCTTACCAATGTTAGGCCTTGGTAGGACATTATGTTGCTAGTTTTAGGCCTTGATGGGCTATTACCACACTTGTCTAGTAAGTATGGGATAGTCTTAAAAGAGCATATAAGGATAAAACCAACAATGAAACATGATATAATATTGTAGATGTGAATAATTGATCATTAACAAAAGAAGGGATAACGTGTCCACGATATATTTTTTGTTTAATTCCCAATAAACCAAGGGGCTTCTTTTGTATGATCCCACATTCATCATTCCTCCTATTCAATATGGTAATTGGCAAGTTTTTTCTTTGACAATTTAGCATTTTATAGTTGGTGTTAACATTGTCATTATTGATGTGATTGTCACTAGTCCCAACATGAATTTTTAGAAATTCCTCTTGAAACTCCACATTCAAACCTCAGTCAATGTTGATGTTGTTAATAGATAGTGAACATGTGTTATCTCCACAAATCACAATTTCACCATTCTCATATGTTAAGAAAATCTCTTGATGTAGAGGAGATGAGACTACCTGAAGCTTCATTAACCATGGCCTTCCTAAGATCAAGTTGAAATGGGATATCTCTTCAGCTACTAGGACATTTTTGAATAAGGAAAATTGTTCTTTGACTATGAAATCCAAGAAGATAGAACCTCAAACTACTACTCATGATCCATTAAATAACTTAAACATGGAGGTAGAGATTTCTTGGATGTTTGCAGTTAAGTCTAGTTTCTCCACAATGGTGTATGGTATCATGTTGTTCATCATCCCATCATCCACATGAACACATTACCCTCTACCTATTGACATGTATGGTAATGAGAAGAGGAGTAGATAGCACCTCTCCACTTCGTGATTCAGTCTTTACCTCACTATCATGAAACTTGAGAATGGGTTGATGTCTATTTTTCCTAAGCAAAGCTTACTCAATGATAGAGTGGATGGTTTATTTGTTGATAGACATGTTTCCACTCACAGGGATAGAAGTCAAGATTTGAGCTAGCATGTCTCTATTAGCAAGAGAACTCATGATTAAGTTGTATAGGTTCATTGATATGTTTTTTTTTCTTTTAGAGACCATTTGGCTTATTTCATTATTGTGAGGAATTTCTTTCCATTAGTGATGAGACACGATATGCACAAGCTGCGATATCGCGTATGCGATATCGCGGCCGCCGCGATATCGCATCCCCTGCGATATCACGTACGCGATATCACGTCGTCCCATACGATATCGCGGTCCGCCGCCAAATCTATAAATAATAGGCGGCACTCCCCTCATTTCTCATCCTAGGCTAGAAGTAGCGAAGCTCTGGCGGATTGATCACCCCAGAGATAGAATATTTTCCATGTGCCCGCAGTAGGAGTCCCCCAAGTGAATGGTTCTTTATTTGAGCAGCTTTGTACCTAAACGCAGGTTGGGTACGACAATAAAGACGAGCTTTGTGGATAAACCTTGCAGTATATGGATAGGTTTATTTAATGTTATTTATTGCTTTCCTAGTAATGCGACATGAGTACGACTTGGTTACAAGCGTTGACGAACGTGTACAGCTAGCCAAGGAATCGGCTACTCATCGCGATTAGATTCTCTCACCCTTACCTCCTAGAACATGGGACAAGTATGACTTGATTACAAGCATCTACGGATGTGTACGGCTAGTCAAGGAATCGGCTGCTTGTCACACTTAGGCTAGTTAGGTACCTCAGTACGACAGCTTCGAGCACGTGCGTTACGTGTGGTAATCCCAGTAACGATTAGCGTTTGGTAGCCACAGTTGCACAGTTCAGGGTATGTATGGCAAGTGGGAACGAATGCTGACTCTAAGACTTAGTGCTATAGTTAGAGTTAGTTTTAGTCTCTTAACCCTTCATCCTTTAGCATAGGAGATAAACCAGAAAATACCAAAAAAATCATATACCTCGGACTTACTTAACCATACACCGTGACAACAACAAGTAAGTTTGGGAAGATAACGATTAATTAACCCCAAGTGTTCCTTGCGGCGTTTAGGCATTTAGTCTGCGGAGTTCAACTGGATCACGTGTGCTACGCTCGTTTCGTATGGTTGAGTGTAGGGGTACCTCGCCACTCATCAATTAGTGTGTGGTCTTTCAACCTTGGTGGTTTTAATTTTCTCCATCCTTCCTAGGATTTTTTTATGATGTCTTTGTGTATGTTTCTTAGGCTCCTTGTCCATGGGTGTATTAATCTTGGTGTAGGTCCAAGTGGGTCAACTTACTTCCAAGCCTTTTGTTGTTGGCTACATTCAGTGGGCTTAGTTGTTGATTTAGTGATAGGTTATTTTTGTCATCATTGCAATGATGGTCTCTTATCAACAACTGAGTTATTTACCACTATAGGTAAGCCTTGATTATGAGTTATTATGGGTTTACTTGTTGAATGTGAAGGAACCCTAATAAAAAATGGTTCCTTAACTTTAGAAGGATTGGTAATGTGTGGTCTAGGTTGTGACATTGATGCCACTAAAGGTGGGACATGTATAATGAAAGGCTTCTTAATGGCAAAAGATGGTGGTACCATGATGATGAAGGGCTCCCTAGGCTTTATGTTTTGAGGCCAAGGTTATACCTTGATGAAAAATAGTGCTTTAGTAGGATTAGACCGTTTGGTTGTCATAAACAAGGCTACGATGTATGAGTCATTGTTGGTGTTTGGAGAGGTGGGCTTATTCAACACTAGTTTTCCATGGTCAATCATCTTCTAGAATTCATCTTTTAATGCTAGATAAAAATTGATATGATGTCTAGCTATTTGATGATAATAGCAAAACCTATCTAGTCTAAAGTACTTTGATAGTTTCATATTGTCTTTGGTTACTATCGTTGGATCTCTAGCTATGTCAGAAAGATGATCATGCCTCTTATGAGCTTTCTTAGATAGTTGATTATGTTGTATACAATTATGGTTAAGAAACTATTCTAAAAGCTCAAAAGGCTTCATAAGAAACCTAGTGTACTTAGTTCTATCGTTACATCTAAAACTTGGTCTTGGTTGATTTGGGGTGTAGGAGGTAGACAATTGTGATAAGTCAAAAGATGTGTTGCATGGCAGTGATTCCCACCTTTCTACTTATTTTTTATCCTTGGATACTACAGCCACAATTGTTTGTTCTTACTTAATTCTCTCCAAATCTCTCCTCACATGTTGGCTTTATAGGCCACGTAAGCTAGATCGCTATTGGTCTTAGTCACTTCCTTGATGCTTTTAGTTTTTGAAAAGGCTTATCTTAGTGATCAGGGCTCTAAATAGTAGAGCTTTAAGTTGATGAAGTCATGTACTACTCCCTTGAAGATAACAAAAATATGGATTTTAGAAATAGACTTTGGAATTTCATTAAGTGTTAAATTTCATCTCTAAATGAACCTTTGAACTAGTTCAAGTGGCCCCTACCTCACCTTCATAATTTCATCCAATGTCATGTCTAGCTTCAAGTTGTATGTGAAGTGATTGATAAATTGGCTTATATGGTCTTCAAGAGAAGAGAAGGAACGTCTAGATAAGATTTGATACCAATATTGAGCCTTTCCCTTGACGAACATAGGAAAAATATGTAGTATTGTATGTGGCCAAGCTTGTATAGTAGGAGACACTCAGACCATAAGATGACTAGGTATGCATTATGATCCCCTTCATCATTGTATTTGATGAAGTTTGATATAGGCATGTCCACAGGTAATGTTATTTGAAGAATACTGGAGCTTACAGGATCGTGCTAGTAGAAATTCATGATCTTCACCATTTGTGTTACGCTAGCTCTTAGCTAGCTTCCGTAGCTCTTCAATTAAGGTCTTAGATCATTTGAAAATCTTGATTCAAGCCTTGGAACATACTTGGAGGCTATGGTGTGGAGTTTTTCCAAATTGCACGTGAACACTTGTGATTCATATAGTTGGGCATAGGGGTACGTCTCCACTCATCAACATGGATTCATAATCTATCAAATCCTCAATAAAACCTTGATTGGACAAAGCCTCCTTGAAGGTAGCGAGTGCAAATTCTTTAGATTCTTTGCAAAATCATCCATGTGCATCACATCATTGTCTCTATTTGTCTTAATGAAATTTTATCATAATAAAGATGCTACTTCATTCACCATTTTTTTAAAAGTGATTTGGACCAATTGAGGTTTTTGCTTCAATCTATTTTCATTATTCAATTCAACTATGATTTCTGTGATTTTTTATTTTCTATAAAATTAACAACATAAAAAATAAAAATTGTAAATATACAAGTATTTCAAGAAATTTAGAAATGTCTTCCCTAGCAATAGAACCAATGATAAGGATCCCATAAATTTTGACCAATAGGATTTATCATACAAAATGCGATGTAATCCAATCACAACCTTTAAAGATGATGTTGAGTAGATTGCCAAGAACATTTATGTATATTGTTGTATTTAATAATATAAAAGAGGTTATAATACATAATACAATACAAGGAAACCCCATGTTTCCATGATGGGAAATTGAGAAAATATATATGATTTTTTCTTTTATAATTTATATGTATTTTATAAATATAAGAATAAAATGATAATAAATATATATGCATTGTAAACCCATGTGGAGATAGGCATAATACTCACTCACTTGTGTCACAATCCCTTATGGAATAGGTGCAACACCACACACAAAAAGTAATAAAATGGCTCTTAGTCATAACCTTGATCGCCTAGCTCCATGTTGTAGAGTTTTGACCTCCTTGAACAAGGAAGAATCATCGTAGCTCGATTAATAAAAATTATATGCATAAATTAAATAAATAATTTTAAGGTTTTAATGTTTAAGGTATCAATGGTATGAAAAAAGGGAAAACCATGAGCTTTATTCTTTACACAAACATTGGACTGTGCATCAACCAAACATTTATGGGCTATGTAAGTAAAATAACACTATGATAGAGGTTAGTCACACTTGTGAAAGCGACAACTCAAAACATACAAGACAAGAAAGGAAGAAAGAAAATTAACTAACCCAAGGGAGGAACAACTCTTCACACAAACTAGATGCCAAAAGCCAAAATGAAATGTCTAAGTATGCTAAGATGTATGCAAGAGCTCATCCTATGTATTTATAATTTTTGCAATATAACAGTGGAGGTTGATCAATACCTAGGAGTCAACGAAGGCCTGTCAACATAGCTTGAACCAATCCTAATTGCACCAAAGTCAAAGTAAGGTAACCTAAGCTTGGCAAGGGATGCATTAGCATCCTTGTGTTGACATAGGGGGTGCATTGATGTAGGGTAGTTAAGACACCTCCAAATCACACTTTACATATTGAATTCCAAACATAAGCTAGAATTCGAGGAATTATGCCAAAAGGATCATAGAACATCCAAATGAAACTAGAGTCATCCTAAAGAGCTTGGAATCATGCACATAGCCTTGAAGTATGCCACAAGTGGGTAAGGGTGCATCTTGGAAGACCAAGAACCTCAACTAAACATGCTAGACCACAAACATAGAATACATGAAATATTTCTCAAATCTAGGGCTTATAATAAACATACAAAATATCACTAGACACTTCATCAATGGTACTTAGGTGTAATGTATCTTTTTAGAATAATTTCATAAAATATGCAATAGTAAAAATTAAGAATATTATCATTTTCCACTTACTTGATGTAATAGCAGAGGCTTTGGGAATTCCCAAGATGGGGACATAAGCTACTAAAGTGTCCATTCAATTAGATGTAGAGGCAAAGAAGGAGAGGATGAAAAGGTTCTTTTCTATTTAGGTGACTGCTTCATATTTCTTCTTATTGCCTTTACAATACCTTTTCCATGAAGCACTTCAAAAGCTACAAATTACAAACATGGAGCTTAAGGTCCTCAAGGGAAAGTTTACAAACTAAAGGAATGTAGTAGAGGACTTGATCAAGAGAATGATAAACTACTATGAACTAAATGCAACAGTAAAGGTGTTTGACATTGAATGTAAACATTTTGTAGTTTGGTTTATTAATGCACATAATATGTTTCCAACTCAATCCTATCCTTGGGAGGTATCCACAATAATAACTCTAGGCAAACTTACCTAGACCATGATCCCAAGATCATGAAGGAGAAAATATGAGTACTAATTGAGGGATTCATGATAAAGAATGTAGTAGTAGTAGCAACATATTAGTTGTAGGAATCACTAAGACATAAGGAGTCACCACCACTAAGCACTACTAAAGGCATATGCCTTGTTTATATTTGTACATTCTGCATACTTTTTTTGTAAGGATAAATGTATCCACATTTTATTGTTCTATTAATTGTTAAATCACTCAAATAATTTTTTTAATTTGATAGTCAAATCCCAGTTAGTTAATTAGTCAATTAGTTGATTAAAGTTATTACTCCCATATTTTGTAAACAAACTTCATACCAATTTTATTTAACATAACAATGAGTTTTTAGTCAATCATGAGGGTATGATAAACAATAAATAAGTCGACTATTTTGAAGCATTAGTGTTGATGCAACTACATCAGTGTAGGGAAGGCTATGTCAACACATTAGTGTTAATGCATTAGTTAAGCTTACCTATATATATGTGTTACCTATTGCATTTATGATGTCATTTGATTATTTAATATGGTGAAACTCTATTTGTTTGTAGTTGTAAGACTCAGTATCAAGCAATGAGTGCGTACAACGTGGTGTGAGGTGATTATACAAAGCCCTTATTGAAGTGCTATGTACTTGGACATATTACATTGCTAACAATAAAGACTAAGATTATTTCATTCTATTGTAGCACTTTAACTTAGTTTAGAATTTACTTTAATGTAATTTATTTCCTTTTGCACATAGCATAATGTTTACTTTCACATGGGTTTAGTTAATATTTTAATTTTGAAATACACATTAGTCATGTGAAATAAGTATGGCCACCTTGAGCATAAATATGTTAATATTTGGTAACCCTATCAATGTTACCACTTAGTACACCTAGTAGTGGAACAATTGGTAACTGAGCAATTGTAGTGTAATTCATGATGTGTATGCTAGTTGGGAAGGGGTGCTCATCGCTTAGGCTAAAATAGACTTTATTTATAGTACTAAGATTAAATTTTAATATGGTTATTACAACATCATGATCATAAGCATTAGCTATACATAACCATACACACTAAAGGCTAACAAGTATAACTAGGAAGAAAACAACATGTAGAATCATGATTTAATGATTTAGATGCTTTGTTAGTCCAGCCCACAGATTATGATCAGGTTATGCATGAATGCCTATCATTTATATGGTTGACCGTAGGGACTACTTGCTACTCATCAATTAATATGCATAAAAAAGATCCATGTACATGTATATTTTTATTTGTTGTCTCTTGATAACTTGAACTTGAGAAAAGTTTGAGACTGCATCACTTTGTAGTTTTTGTGCATGCTTCAGATGTATGCTCAAAATATACATGAGTAGGCAACACTACATTTTTTACACAAATGTACATTTTCACTAGTTAAAAGTATTCTAGTGCGTTATATGATAGGGGCCTCACTTATTATTCAAAGTGTATATTGCTATTTGCATGGTTGAAATTGAGATTTCTTTTGCCTATTGAAATTACTTAGATTTTTTATAACCATCATGATACAATGTTATTACACATATGATCACTTATCCCTTGTCCCACCATTTGGGGTAGCATAACGTGTTTAATAAAGGTTAAGGCACAATGTAAACAATTCATATGAAAGTAGGTGTTCTATGAATTGACAAGCACATAGGAGTGATAAAAACGATTAGGGGTTGTTGGAACCCCTCCCCCTCCCCTCCAAATGTTCTTACATATCTTTTAACATATTGGTAGCATGTATTAAAAAAATCATATAAATTTTTTTTGAAATATTTTAATTGCATTTAACGTGTTTTTTCATCATTGAAATCTAAAAGCAAGCACATAGGAGTGATAAAAACGATTAGGGGTTGTTGGAACCCCTCCCCCTCCCCTCCAAATGTTCTTACATATCTTTTAACATATCGTTAGCATGTATTAAAAAACTCATAATTTTTTTTTAAAAATATTTTAATTGCATTTAACGTGTTTTTTCATCATTGAAATCTAAAAGCTAGATTGAGTAAGTACAACACTCTTGAGATATAATCAACTTGAAATTTTATACCAGAATTGAACCTATAAATTGGAATTATGAAATGAAAATGACTACAATCTTAGCATATAATTGCAACCATTATTAAGAGGGTAGGAATATAAAAAATATTTTTAATCTTGACCACACAACTGAAATAATAGTACGAGATTAGCGTAAGAAGTGAGACGCTGAATGTTCAAATTTCTGTATTTCGTATTTCCAATTCTCGTCAAGAATTTGACACAAACGCTCCTCCACCATACATGATGGCCATGTGCCAATGCAATCTTGTTGGCGATGCATGCTTTGGATGCGCATTACGCAGGGAAGGGAGAAAACCTCTGTGAGAACACTCTCACAGATTTACTCACACAGAGAGGAGAGAAAAACAGCTATCATACGTGTCACAAGAACTTTCATAGTTTCATGTAAAACGTGGGAGCGACCAAAGTTGCACATTCAACAGCAACAGAGATGAAATCGTTAGATCTTGCTGCTGCCAAGGACAAGGACAAACTGTCAATGATACCGCTACCATTACCAGCACAAGCAACAGCCACGGAAGCTGCAGTTTATTGGTCTTGGTTGCTGACGCTCAAAAAAATATGGAAGCTCTCTTCTCTTTATTTCATGTCCGACAAGAAGCGCAGGGCTTACTTTCTTCTTTCATCTGTCTTCCTTCTCTGCTGCCTCACTTCTGGTATGGCATTTCACTTCATCTTTTCCCTATTTGGTCTGCCACCGCGATTTTTTGTTATAATTTAATCAAATCTGGAAATAGAAAAGAAAACTAACAAAAATACACACAGAATATACGTCGAAACCAATGCAGTCAAATAACACAAACGCGTGCAGAGCTCTTCTTTAATATGGAGAAATAACTCATAGACATAGACCACCATTGGTTGCAGAGCTCTTCTTTAACATGAAGAAATAACTCAAAGGCATAAGCCATTCTGTGATAGCTTTAACAGCTTATTGCTGCAACAAGCTTCAGCCCTTCACTCTTGGTACCGTAATGGTCTTTTTCTTTTTAAACTTTTGATAATTTTAGAAACAGCTAATTACATTTCAAGGAGAAGTTAAGGTAGAAGTCAAAAAAATAAATTGAAAGTTATAATAAATTTATAAAACAAGAAGAAGATTTTTCTTAAGAAAAAACAACAGTAATCATTTTCATGTTATTAACTCAGTCACAACTTTTGATAATTTTAGAAACCGTGGTTACATCTCAAGAGAGATTAGACTGCTGCAAGTTACAAAAACGAAAGGAAAGTTACAATAGATTGAGAACATAAGAGGAAGGTTTTTCTTTACACAACTAATAGTTTAACATTTTTACGTTCAGAGAGAAATCTGACAAGATCTTCCTTTGTACTTAGAAATAGTAAAAATCTACTTAACCAGAACATTTCCTCATATGCTTTTCTGAGCGCTATATATTTCGTTTCCATAATAAATAAAGTTACTAGATATTGAAGTTTTGACATTTAACTTACTACATCATCTTCTAAAGTAAAAACATAACCTGTAGTTGAATGTCTAGTATCTAAATTATTATTTCCAAAACATAATAAGCAGGCTAAGTTTCCTCCAAGTATCTAAGGAATTTTTTCACAGCAAGCCAATGGTTCCAACTATAATTATGCATATCATACTTATGAAGATCATATTAGGATAGCGATTTAGGTGGTTTCAGATCTTGATCCAAATAATTGTGATCTGGATCATTTTTGGATCGTGATCCAGTTTGGAATTGCCATTCAGGATGATTCTAAGTGATTCTAGACGATCCTGGATGATTCCAGGCAATTTTGGAATCTTTAAAACTATGAATTAGAAGACACTTTTTAACATTAAGCATTTCATTAAACAGTAAAACACCATCCTAATAACAAAATTCATGATTCAATACAACTATAAAAGTAGAAAGAATAAGCATATAACATTATGAATATATGTTACTAGTAGTTTCAAGGTTTTTGGTTCTGCAATGAGCAATGCATTCTTGGTGAGCTTAGCAACACATTTTTCAAGAGCTTGACAATGCATTTTTCAACTCATTTTGAATCATTTTAGCAGTTGATTTTAGACATTCTTCAAATCATTTGTTTTAGTTGATAGTAAATGAATGCTGGAGTATAGGTTACATTTGAAATTTTTTGTAATGTATATGGGAGTATACACAATGAGTTTATGTTGATGTTCGTATATAATGCAATGTTATATTAATATGTTTAGAAAATTTTTTATTTTAAAGTTGAATATATTATTTTTTATTGATTTTTAATTTTAATATATTTAGAAATTTTCTATTTTAATTGCATACACTTTTGAAAATGATTAAAATTTAATATTTTTTAATATCCCAATTCCATGCGATTTTGAATCATGATCTCCAATTTAGAATCTTAGGAATGAAAAAACGATCTACAATCTGATATGGTCTTCATAAGTATAGTTCATTTATCTACTTAAAAATACTTACTACATATGCTATATTTGGACTAGTACATACCATAGCATACATTACAAAATCAACAATAGAAGTACAGGGAATATCTTCTACTTTTGCAATTTCTTTTTTAGTACCAAGATAATCTTCCTTATATAATTGGAAATGAGAATATGAAAGATTACTTATAGGTTCTTGCTTTTGATATATTAAAACATTCCAACACTTTTCCAATATAGTCACTTTGACAGAACCACAGTTTTTTTTGCTTCATATCTTTGAAAATATGCATTCCAAGAATCAGTTTTGCTTGTTCCAAATCCTTCATAAACTGCTTACTCACCTATATTTAAGTTGTTTTATTTTTAATATGTCATTTCTTGAAATCAACATATCATTCACAACGACAAAAATACAAACTTATTTTTATCACTTGAAAAATAAATACAATAATTAAGATTGCTCCTATTATCAACATATCATACAAAATTGCTTCTAATATATTAAAACATTCCAACACTTTTCCAATATACTCATTCTGACTAAACCACAATTTTTTCTGCTTCCTATTTTGAAAAATACGCATTCCAAGAATTCGTTTGGCTTGTCCCAAATTATTCATACAAAACCGCTTGCTCATCTTTATTTTAAGTTGTTTTATTTTTAATATGTCATTTTTTAAAATCAACATATCATTTACAACAATAAAAATACAAACTTATTTTTATCGCCTGCGAAATAAACACTGATTATGATCACTCCTATAATAATCTGTTTTCTGCATAAAAGAATCAACTTTTTTCTACCACTGCCTAAGAGCCTATTTTAAACCATATAAACTTTTTTTCAAGCAGCCCATATAATGAGGTTTACTTTGATCAACAGATCCTTTTGGCTAATGCATATAGATTTCTTCATTTAAATCACCATGCAAAAAGGTTGTTTTAACATTTAATTATTCTAACTCCAGCTCCTAAGCTAAGAAAAGGTATTTCACCTTCATGTTGATTGCCTGCTCTCAGCTTCAGAATTCAGGTTGGACGGCTATGTCCTTCAACATAATTTAACTGTGCGTAGATCTTGATTGTATTCATCCAGCTTTTAGGATTTGCTAGCTTTCCCATTTGGCATGCATCTTGTGCTGCACCATACTTGTCATGGTTGCTTTAATGCTTGCTTGTAGCAGGGCCAACTGATAAAATGCTACATGACATTACCTTACTAGTGAACTGAATTGAGGTATGGACAGGATGAGTTACAAACTCGTAGTCTTTGAAACATTATACGAAAAGACAGTTTTAGAGTTTTTCTTTTCCTAGTTTCTAGATGTGTAACAGTGCATGAACTTTTCTGCATATTGTGATAAACAAAATTCAACAGAAATTACTGAAAAAGAAAAATCCCTCTTTAAAAGTACAAAAAAGAAAATATTCCGTCTAACTCAATGGGATTTTCATTATTTTGTATATACTATATAAGCGTTTCCAACCAACTTGCTATTTTAACAATAAAATTGAATGCGGGTTCTTTTTCAGTGGTGCCAAATTTTTGACAAGACAAATAATAGAATGAAACAACCACATATTTAGACTGCTTCTTATAATGCAATATCCTCGGTGTTGCATTTGAGGCATTGATATAAAAAACACTGCAAATATTGCAATAGCAAATAAATCACCTCTTTAATGAATGAGTAAAAATAGTGCATATAAGAAATCAGTTAGACTTATTGTTGGCACATTTCAGCCATTTAATGGAGCAGGCTTCATGAAATATATTCCACCATTTTGTTGCTTTAATACAAGAGCTTGAAAATGCAATGGATCCACTGAAGTTTCAAACAGTCCACGTAAGAGGATTGCAAGTTCTGATGGAAATTCTCCAGAAGAGAGTGGGCAGGCCTTTGCTACAGTGAATGGAAAATGTTCCTCTTTTGTTTCAATAAAAAAGGAACTGGAAACTTCGCTATTAGTAATCAGGAAGATAACGAAAATAGGTGCAGCCGAGCCTTTTAATGTTCCAGTTGATCCTGTTGCTTTGGGGATTCCTGATTATTTGGACATAATTGATAAACCAATGGGCTTTGGCACTATATGTCATGAGTTAGAGAAGGGAAAAAAATAAAAAAATATAAGACTTCTGAAGATGTTTTTCAGAGGTCCAGCTTATTTGGGAGAATTGTTCCAAGTATAATCATAAAGGTGATCCTATTTTAGAGCTAATTAAAAGAGTGAAAAAGAATTTTGCAAAATACTGGACTGCTGCTGGTTTGTTTTATGAATCACAAAAGAGAACAGGAGAAAGGATACAAAAACCAGTGATTGTGAAATTATGGAAGTGGCACATCCACAAGCATATGCTTTGGTTGGGATGGCAACTACTTTAGCATCAGCATGCTCTGTTCCTCTTACGTCAGTGCTATTACTGTTTAACATGACTAAAAGTTATTACATTTTGCTTTCACTCATGGGTGCTGTTGGATTGGCATTTTGGGTAGCATCTGCTGCCAATAAATCAAAGGAAAACAGGTCTGCTGATACTCAGCCTTCACATGCGTATTCGGCACTGACTAATAATGCAGTTGAAAGAAATGGGCCTTGCATTATATCAAAATCAGTTGATTTTAAGGAAGTAGAGCTTGGAGAGGTTGAGAAAGGTTCTGGTCCTGCAGTTATAATTGGCGATGATTTTCTTCATGATATGAAGGTATCTGAAGCAATGTCAACGAACTTTTTGAAGGTCTTTGTTTCTGCTACCTTGAAGGAGACAATGCAATTGATGCTGGAAAGCGGGCAAAATTGTGTTCTGGTTGTCAGTAAAGAGGATATTCTTGAGGGCATTATGATTCTTGGAGATTTGCAATGAAAAATTCTGTCAACATCTGGTGTTCATGGTTGAGATGATGCAAGTGTGTTGGATGTAAATACATTACCTGTTTCATCTGGTTGTACCCGGAGAATATATTATCGTGGAAATGAGCGTGACATTCTGGACTGTTACCCAGGCATAGATTTGATGGTAGCAAAAGAGATTAAGGAGAAAGGGGAAATCCAACAGTTGCCTGTCGTAATCCAAATTTCAAATAAAAAACATTAGCATGAGCATAAGCTGTGATCATGGCATTCGACTACCCCAGCTGGGCAATGGCTTGGTTTTTCACCTGTGTAACCAATAATCTGATCCCATTCACACACTCAAATATTTTCATGCTTTGCAACCACAAAGAAAGCCAAGGAAGGAACAAAAGCAGAAATCTTTTTTGTATTTCATCATCAATGGAAGCCCCAATTGTGGACTCTGGACCATCATGCTCTAACTGTTGCTGCTGCTGCTCTTGCTGTAGCTGTAATGAATTCTGGAAGAAGGCATTTTCCAGATATCGCAATGGATGTGATGTTAGACAAGTTAGGGTTCCCATGAAGCAGGAATACATGTTGCAATTTCCAAAGTATTGTCACATGTCTTTGCAGCTCATCAAGGCCGAGGCCGTTGGCAGACCGATGGTGGAACATGCGTGGAGGTGGTTTTAGCTGCCGTGGTATTTCTGGAGCGCGAGCGAGGTGTGAGCAGCGGTGGATGCGAGTGAGTGGTGTATTGTACAATGTGAGGTAATGCAATGAGTGCGGTGCATGGAATAGGTGGCCTTTGATGCTTGGGTTTCTGCCGACGACTTTGGACACGACAAAGTAGTTGTGGTGCACAGTTTTTGTGGGCAGCCTCGTCCATCTGGTGTTACCTCTCGTGGACTCTATGCTTTCGGACACATTCTTCGAGCAACTAGCTTTGTGCTCATACTAGTTTCTATGGTTTCAGCTCATTTGCCCTTCCCCTTTTGTGATTGTCACCATGCTGGCTTACCTCATGCAAAAGTAGAAATCTTAAATTTAAACTTTATTTTTTAAAATGGCGGCAAGCAAGAGCACTACACAGCAACACACATGGTATCTACTGTAAGCCCATAATTGTCAAGTTGCATCCATTGTATGTGTGAAAAAGATTTTTGATGTAAAAAAAAAAAAGAAGAAAGTTATGATTTAAGAAAAAATGGGATTTATGAACATTTGGCAAATATAGCTTTATTTTCTATGGGAGTTGAAACTTCCCATGGAAGTTGTAACTAGATCCTCATGATGTTTGTAACATACCTTAACTTCTCATGATGATTGTAACTATCCTGAAGTCATTATAAAAAGAACTTCAAGGGTAGAATAAAAGAGGGATTTTTGGGAAGAAACTTGGAAAAGACATATTCAAGATTTTTTGTAAACCATGGCTTGCTAAAGGCATCAATTCAACTGCTTTGTTTTAATCCTGTGAGTTATTTTCTTCCCATTTTGTTTTAGTTGCTTAGCTAATGATTTAGATAGTATCATGCTTGGCATTTAATTTTGGGGTTTTTTTATTACTCTTATGGCTCTATTTCGCACAATTTTAGACTTCTATTTGGTTGTGATATAAGAGCTTATCTTGTCTTTGAAAAGCGTCTTAAGCAATTTAATAGTGATGTCTTTATAAAACTGCCAATTTAAGTCTAGAGGGTCTAGAAAAATCTTTGATACTTTGAGATGACTTGAAATAGCTTCAATTTTTAAAGTCTTTTCCTTGATATTTCAATTTTAAAATTGCCAAATTTTTTTTAATAGCTCTATTGTTTGCAATTCCTCACAACTATTAATTAGCTAAATAAAAGCTTGTACTTTGTCATTTACAAAGCATTTTGGTAGTTTAATAAGAGTGTCTTTTACAAAATTGCTTGTTAAGCTCAAAGGGTTTAAATAATTTGTAATACTTAGATTGAATTAGAATAGCTTTATTGTGAAGTGTTTTCTCATGTTCAATTTATCTCGCTTACATGTTTGAGATTTTACACAAAGTTGCTTTCTTTTCTTCTTTCTTATAAAATCCATTGAATCTCACTCTATTTCTACTTTTTTTGTGGATCTTTCTTTCTAGGGGAAATTAGGAGTAGATTTCTGCAGAATTGTGCTTAAGCATTTTTGCGAAATTTTATTGTGTTTCAAGCAATGTACTATAAGGACTATATAGACGAAGTCACTTGACAAAATAGGAATCTTTAATGACTCATAGTATTCAACAATGTTAGTTGAATTTCTGTTATAATAGCCAATTACAGTTTTATACACAAACCCCATCATTTCAACAATCATAACAACAAACACACATTTACGCGTAGTTCGTTCTATAACCATTGATTTTATTTGGAGATATCTTGGCCTTGGTGTTGCCAGAGACCAACAAGCACCTAAACTCAAGTTTGAAGGAACACCTTCATTTCCTGTGACCCCAATTGCGAGTCTGAAGAAAAACGTTGGTGGTCTCAAATGGTCGCCAACACCTATCTACATGAATTTTTCAATTTGTTGGAAAATGTTATCCAATTATTTAAAAATATTTCTTCAATTTTCTTAGAATTTAAGAATTTTAGTTATCTTTGTGCCCATTATGATCTCATTTATTTTCCTATCTAATATTTTTCTAACCTTGAATGTAGGAATGCATGTAGTTTTGTCTTACATACAGAGAGATTTCTCAACAGCATTGTCTAATAAAGATGTTGCTGCATTTGAAAGTGCGATATGGAAATTTATTGGCATTATAATCATGGCAACACCTTTGTTTGCCTTTTTTGATTATATGCAGGTATGCTTTTCTAAAGATTTTGCAAACATGACAGTGTCATTGATGTTTTAAATATTTGTCAACAATGTTTAGTTTGAACAGGTTGGAATTTTTTTTGTGGACTTGCACTTCAACTAATGCTACTTCATTTAAAGTACAATATAATGATCCATTTTTAAAAAGGTTTTCCATCTTGATGTTTGTCGTAGAGCTTGTGAGTGTGTTTTGTTGTAATAGCGTGTCTGCTTTAGTGCTGATTTGTAGAACTATTTATGATGTTATGAGTGTGATGAATTTTGAGGGTTGATGTGTTTGTGTTCATGATTTGTATGATTTGGTTATGGTTTGGAAATTTTGTTTATGATATGACAATGGTGATGGATTTAAGTATTGTTGAGGGGCTTGTATTCATGATTTATATGGTTGGGCAGTAACTTATCGGTCTATCTGTGATTTCATAATTGTCATGGATTGAAGTATTGCTAATGTGCTTATGAATTGTATGATGAATAACACTTCCTGTATGTATCAGTTCTATGCTATTTTGTGTATATATACTAGGTATTGTTTGAATGGTTTATATACACTAGATATTGTTTGAATGGTTTATGAATTATCTGGGCCATGAGTTGTGCGAGCATAAAATCACAATTTGAGGCATGAAGAAATGGTTGGATTCCTACAAAATCATTGGTGGCATAGGATTTGACAAGTTGGTGATTAGTTGAATGACTTGTTATTTTTCTTTGTGATTAATTTAAGTTGTGTTGATGTGTGTTGTTGTATATTACTGGAGATGCATGCACTAAAGTATGTATTGTTTCCTAATTTAGCATCTATTAATGGAATGAATTAGCATCTATTAATGGAATGAATGATTGGAATGTTGAGTAGAGATGAGTTGCAATGTTATATTATTTGTGAGGTTGATTCTATGCTTTGATAGTTGATATGTTGCGTGAATGATGTGCATCAGAATGATTTCTTGAACTGATTAGAGTATTTCTTTGTAATTGTATATATTAATATAGGTATCTCATGTACATACTTTGTTGTATGTTCATACAAGTTTTAGATCCATCATCTGTAGGTGCTACTGTGTGGATACTAACTATTGAGCAATCATATCTAAAAAGAAAAGAAAAAGACTCTTATCTTATGCCTTAGGGGCTGAAACATGTATATTTTATTTAGCATGATTGATTTTTAAAGGGAAAAAATGCACACACACAACAGAAGAACTTGACTAATAAATCAAATGAAATGAACATGATCTATGAATTAGGAATATTATGTATATCATAGTTGTGTTATTTTTAAATAGTGAGATGTGGAATGTTGTGTATGTTTTTGATGCATTATTCTTTAGAGTTTCATCAGTTAATGGAATACATGTACCTCCTCCATGGTTGTAATTGTGTGATGGCATTTCAAGGCTCATAAGATGATGTGATAATAAGTCATCTAAATAAAATAGGAAAATTCACATCATTGGATGCTTGAAGGAGCGGTATTTTATTTGGTTTATGACTATACATTATCATGTTTTCATTTTGAAACATCTTCCTTTGTAGCTTATGACTTGATTTGTAAGAAGAAATGCTGCTGTAAATAAAGCACAGCAGCATATTTATTGCTGAGATGGACATTTTTTTTGAATGTCTTATAATTGTCAATTTTCTGTTATGTTTGATTAGGAGGAATTGAACCTGAGATCTGGCAAAATTAGAAGTCTGAAGTGTTAAAAGTTGCAAATTTGGGAATTAAATTTGCATTCTTTAAAAATATATTTTTATTAATTTTTAGATTTGTTTATGAACAATGTTAGATATATTTTATGGTTTGAGTAAATTAGAATTTAATTTTTAAATTAAAAAATAGAGCTGTACACCATATTAGAGGAATTTTGCATAGATATTTACAATAGCTATTTATTTTTTAAAATTGTCTTTTATTTCAAAAAATTAGCATGGGCTTAAACTAAAATTTGAAAATGGTTTTTTTTGTGCCAGTTAGACATGATTCATTTTATTTACTTTTTATTGTTGTTGGAATACTAGAGAATCATAGACTATGCTTGAGGAACATTAGAATTTATTCTAGAGTTTTATTTAAAGCTTATAATTACAATTGGTTAGAAAGTTAGAATTTATTTATCCATTAGCATAAGCAAAATCAAAGGCAATAAAGCTCATAATGTATCTTTATTAGTAGCTAGAGTATATGTAATGTTATATGTAGTAGATATTGGAAAAAAACCTATCAAATTATTTGTTATGATTTGTTGATTGTTTTTTTTTTGTTTGAGAAAAAGGTTGGACAAATTATATTATAGTGAACAAAAATTTACAAGAGAAGCCTAGTGGAGGAAGATCCCTTGCACCAGGATAGAAAGCCAAAATTATAGTTTGTTGATTGTTTCTTTTTTTTTTTTGAGCAAAATTTCAAGAGCATATTAAAAATAAAACACAATATGTACAAGCAAGGTAGATCCCTTGGGCTTCAAGCTAGAAACACATAGATGGGAGGCGTACCATCCTCCCCATCCATAAAAAGGTCATACCCAGCAAAATGGGGTTCAACAAGAACCCCCCTAAATGAAACCCAACAAGCATAAGGTTTAACTAACAGGCTCCCTAGGGTTGAAGCCAATCGAAAACAACGTTCCCTCCACGCGGGCAACTGAAACAAAGAAAAACAAACAAAACCCCAACGATGGGGGTGAACCACGAAGGGACCATGTCACACATCCCTCAAACTGTGGGGATGGTGGGGAAGGTGAGTACAATGGTAGTGTGGTTGGATTTGGGTATGGAGTATGTCTAGTTGGGCATGGAGTTCCTGCGACTCCACAAAGGCAATGGCCTGATAGAAGGTTTTGAAGGCCTCAACCTTCTTAGCATGCAGTTTTGCTAATGGGAATTGAATGTGTTGTCTTAGGCTTGGCCAAGTCACAACGTAGTTAATATGCATATGCATGTATGGGCATTTCCCATCTTTGAGCCACATGGTTGTGTTTTGTTCGTGGGCACACCTCAGCTGCGTACGTTGCACCTCCTCTTCCCGACGTTCTTGCTTCCTTTGCTTAGCTGTCACCTTCTCAGACTCCTGTCTTTGTAGCTCTTCTTGTTCCAGCTCTCCCTTTATCTTGCGCCTGAGGCATGCCTCTAGATCTGCAGTAGCTGCTGCATGCGCCATTTCTTTCAAGCATAGCTCCTTGTGATGTGCTCAAAGCTCTTCTAGTTCCCTCTAGAACGCAACCTTCCTAGCCTCCCAGTTGGCTGTCCAAACTCAGCGTTCATCCGTTATTGCTTCAGCCTCCTCTTTCTCCACTTCCACTTGTTCCTTCGCAATCGTCAAATCCACTTTTGGCGTCACAGCGCGCAACGCATCACAGGTCTGGTTAGGTTGCATAGTCGCCATAAGGGCCAGGATGACACATCGCTCGGGAACCTCCATCCACTGGGAGGGTGGGACTTGTCTATGCTCCTATAGACTATATGATAAGCCATCACCGATTCCATTTCCTGTACCATGGGCATTGGGTGGGCTGCTCGCCACAGAGCCAAGATAAGGCCCAAGTGTCTCATGGGACGTCGCTGCCTCAATGATGCTAAAAAGAACCTTGGGATGTTCATTGGCTGCCCCATTTTGAGGCACTTCAAGAATGCAAAATGAATTCCTTGAAGTTTCTAGACATTGCCCATTTGCGTGAAGAACCTCTTAATAAGCTCAGCAGCCAGCTACCACAATGGTGGTAGAGCAAACTTAGGGATTCGCCCACTCAGTCCTAGGGTACAAGCTTGAAAAGAAATGTTGAGCTTCTCAAAGCCCATGCGTCGTCGGGTCCACAATCTGACCAGTCAATGGCACGTCTAGAATCCTTGCTAATGTAGCTTTAGAAATCTCAATAGTAACCCCATGAAAAGTCCTGGAGGTTCCCCACCAATTAGCGAAAAACTCACCATTTGGCAGGGTAGGATCTCCCAATAGATGCGGCAAAAACCTGGCCCATCCAACTCGTTGTACCAGGTGCCATAGCTCTGTGTTTTCTCGAAAATGGTGGCAAGATGGCTCAAATGTTGGTGTCATTCCCATTGTAGCCACAGCTTCCCTCCACAGCCTAGCACCTTTAGTAGCCACCTATGTTGGCAATGGTAGCTGCACTTGTCTGAAATTGAGCCGGTTACGTGCCTGCTATAGGCACCAAAGAATAGCAATCGCTTTCGAATCTCCACTTAAATTAATCGGTGGTCTTATGTTGACACTACACCACATCGCTTTGGTAAACACACATTCAAATGCTAAATGTTGCCAAGTTTCTGTCGCCTAGTTGCATGTTGGACAAGTGTCCTCAATTCATAAATTGTGCTACTTTAACTCTACTTTGATAGGTATTGTAGGTATTGCGGCAAGATTAATGAGCACAAGAACGCTTTGATTTTTTTTGGCAGGTGTCCCTTCCACACTTGTTGCCAACCTGGTATTGTTGGAAATTGCTTTGTAATGATGTCTTTTGGTTGCACATTAAGCCACCCTAGTTGCAACATGCGGTGCACATGTTGGCAAATTGACCACCACAACCTCAAATCCTATGGAGCCATAGTCCACTGGTGATATTTCTGACATACAATCCGTATCCATGGAACCATATCTGTGTTAGGTTGGGACATGCAATGGGCCAGCTGTTGCTGTCTCACTGTTACAAGGTCAACACATTTTGAACTCCCAAGACCTCTTGCCTCCTATGAGAGTGCAATCGTATCCCATCCTACCAGATGGATATGCTTCCCTCCTTTACCCATTGACCAAATGAAGCTTTGAATCATTTGATCCAATTTATTGCCTAGCTCAAGGAAAAGAAGGTTTTTTTTTGGGGGGGGGGGGGTGGGTTAGCAATGGAAGCGGTAAATTTGGCAATAGTAGAGAGCACCAAAGTAGCCAACAAAATCTACCCTTTTCTTGTTAAAAAACGTGTGGTCCAATGTCCAATTTGCTGTTGGATATGTTTGAGAATGTGACTCCATGTTTTTTTATGTCCCCATTCAAACATGGGAAAGCCCAAATACCTATCACAATTAGTGCCAGGCAACACCCCCAGTGTTTGCATGATACGAGCTTGAACTTGGGAATTTGTATGAAGTGTAAAGTGCAGATTTTGCATGGTTCACTTCCAGCCCAATTTCCCTTGCCATTCGCAATAGCACCTGATCCAATGCTCTGGCTTGTGGCACTGAAGCCTAGGTAAACAACATTGTGTCATCAGCGTAGCGTTCTGCAAGACATTCCACCCCATTGATTTGTAGTCCCTGTACCCCTTTAGCACGGTAGTAATTTTGCATGGTATCCATCACCATAATGAATAAAAGTATGGTGACAATGGATCACCTTGCGTAAGACCCCTCCTTGGCAATGAGAATCCCCAAAGCGCCTCATCAAGGTCAATGGAGTAAGCAGCCGAAGATGGAATTTGCAGGCATAAGTCAACAAATTCACGGCTGAAACCTTTTCACACCATGATGTCTCTTAATGCCTCCCAACTAACATAGTCATAAGCTTTTGTGATGTCAAGCTTAAGGCAAAGCCTAGGGAAACACTCAACTTGTAGAAAATGTAGTATCTCTTGCAGTAAGATAACTTGATCTTGAAGTAGACGCTCTTGCACAAACCCTGCTTGATTATGATGGACCAAACACAACATCAAGGGAGCCAATCTTTGAACCAACAGCTTTGGAAATAATTTGAGAAGGGTGTTATAGACCCCAATGGGCTTGTAGTGGGGAGCTTTCGATGGTCCTTCAATCTTAGAGATAAGCACGACACGAGCAATTAATTTCCTGGCAGACCTGGCACCACTTAAGCATACTGTTGAAGGCATCAAGGATATTTCTCCCCAGGATATCTATGAATTCCAAGAAGAATTCAATAGGCCAATTGTCAGGTCTTGGTGCCCTCCCAGTTTTCATGTCACCCAATGCCTGATCAAGCTCCTCCCAAGTAAATGGAGATAGCAACCGGTGGTTGTCCTCCATCGTGAGTGTTGGTTGAACATGGATGGATAGAAGGAGGGTCTCTCTCTGCCTCTAGATGTTCTCCCAATAAGATTGAAACTCTTGTGCAATATCACCAGTGCATTCTAGAACCTGCCCTGCTTAACCAAACTTGGCAACGTTTTCACCATATTGTGAGCCTGTGTGGCCGCAAAGAAAAACTTTGTGGGCCTATCACCATCTTTCATCCATCATTTGCATGACTGCTGTCGCCAATATTCCATCTCTTCTTGGTCAAGCTTCTAGAGCTCAAGTAGTAGAGTTTGTTCCTCTTGAACTAATGACTCTCCAAGCTCCTGTCGTTCCTGTATCTTAATTAGTCGTTGTTGCAACATCCCCTGATGCGATCTAAATGTGTATTTTTCCTCTTTCCTTTGTGAACTGATCTCACTTGTTAGGGTGTTGAGCCTGTTAGTTAGGAAATCACGAGGATCCTTAATAGTCGGATACTTTTCCCAAATGGCCATAACTAGCGGTCGGAGCCATGGCTTCATGAGCCAGGTCCTTTCAAAGCGAAAGTGGGACACCTTTGGGTGTGACTCCTTTCCAATTTGGCAAATTAGCGATCAGTGGTTGGATGTTCTTCATTTGGTCCTAGACACCCTAACGTTTTGGAGTACGATGGCTGAACCAACCCAAACTCGATCAATTCTTCACATTACCTTGGTGGTACCTTTCTATTTGTTGCTCCAGGTAAAGCTACAGTTATCAATACCCATATCCACCATAGCATGTTGTTGTAGGAATTGCAAAAAGTGGTCTGCTCTCGTCGATGGGTTGCAATCTCCTCTAGTCTTCTCCCAAGCATGTAGCCGTTTGTTAAAATTTTTGATAATAATCTATTGTGCAGTGTTTAAAACGAGCCCAACTAGCTTGTTGAGCTCTCTAAGCCACCTCTCCCACACTTGCTTCCCATAGAAGTTTGTGGTCCAATATCTACGGGAGGGTAAGTATACTGTAATGCTCTAGGTGGAAGTACCCACCAGATTGAAGGGGATCTTGGATAACACAACTAGACCCCTTGCACTTCGCCGACAAGCAACTTGGTACACTTGCCAACCCATCCAATTTAAAAATTCAAATTCCTAGCTTTGCAACTTTGTCTCTTGGAGACACACTATGTCGCAGTTGTCTCTATGCACAAGCTCTTTTAAGACACGTTGTTTGTAGGGGGTCCCTTGTCCCTTGCAATTCCATGTCATAATCTTCATTGTCTACTGTTATTGCATTTGCGGTAGACTTCTTTCAAAGTCATTTGGATACCCAAATCAAGCTCCAATTGGGTCTGACGGGTCCTTACAAGTGAAGTGGATGGCTGCCCAACTTTTGTTTGTTCCATTGAAACTCGAAATCCTTTCCCATTGCCAGGATTGGGCACCACGCCATCCTTGTTGGCTTCATGGACAACATTAGCCCAACTACTCAATGAGGCCTTCTCCTTCCCTTGCGACTACTTCCCTTGTGACATCGGCTTAGGGGGCATGGCAAAGCCACCCTCTAGGCCAGGACTAGCAAGCTCCTTCATCACGCACACATGAATCAGGGACACCCCCACCCCAATTGCCGAAGCTGTAGGGGTTGAACTTGGAACCACCACCTTTGGAGTGGGTGCCATAGACCTAGCCCCAGTCCTTGTAGAGGATTCCATAGATCTAGTCGCATTCCTTGTAGGCATCGCACCATCCCCCAGACGTCCCTTCCGCTTCAATTTTATCCATCCCTCTACATCAGCAAACTTCGCGACGCCACTCATTTTGGCTTGACAAGCACCCATGGAATGTCCTGGTTTACCACAAAAGTCACAAGGACGACTTTTGGGTTCTAGACTAGGTGTCTTAGTTAATAAGTTCTCATATTCAACGGCAATGTGTTCCTCCCCTGAAGGAAATGCCAGCACAACCTCCTTAAGAAGGTCCTTTGGTGCCAAAGACCTCCAAACACAAAACTGTGCAAAACCCATGCACTCCAAAGAAGAAGTGAATTTATCTAGTGTAATGAACTCCCCAAAAAGAGTAGCAAACGATTGAATGAACTTCGGTGTCCAAGCCTTCCAAGGGAGGCTTGAGACGTGGATCCAAACTAGTGCCCTTGAGAATAGGTTCAGATCACGGTGGACCCCAAGCCACCACAACATCAGCACAAGTCCTTGAGCACCAAAAAACCATTGCCCACCCAACAAGACCTAGTCATGATTTTTGACAATTTGAAACACGAAAAGGAGGAGCTCTTTGGAAAGACTCCTAACTTCGACGGAATCTAGACCCCACGTAGCCACGACCCACTTGCGAATAGACTCAAACTTGGGCTGAACCCCTTGGAGATAAAATGCCCTATAAGGCTATGTTTAATTGTCTAGACTCCCTCCGATGGTAGATGCTGAACCTCAATGTGCAAGGAGTTATTAGTTCGAACCGAAGACCCAATGAAATTTTTTGGCTGCCTATCATCCCACAGATCCTCACTTGGGCCCCCACCATCGTTGGTGCCAACGTGCTCTTCCCCTATCTTGTTCACCATCCAAAAGGAGGATATTGACAGACTTTTGGCTTCCATAACCAAGAAGGAGCCCTTTGAGATCATCTGTTCCTTGAATGTGGGAGGGCCCCAAGGCTAGATGGATGACCAATTTAATTCTTTAGTGGGTTTATTGATGTTATGAGCAATAATATTACTGATGCTTTCAACATTATGCTCAGATGGGACCAGGTTAGAAATGAGATCAACTATTTGAGGATTGTTCTAGTGACCAAGATCTAGAATCTCACCCATCTAGCTTACTTTAGACCCAGCAGAGCATGTAATACATTACTCAAACTCTTCATGAAGATCCTAGTTAGGAAATTACAACCCCTAATGCTAGCACTTGTGGATGTGTAGCATGCTGGGTTTGTCAAATGATGATTCATTCAAGACCAAATACTGTTGCTTTAAGAGATTATGCACTCGGTTCTAAGGGCCAAATTTTCAAGTATGTTACTAAAGCTTGATGTTGCCAAAGCCTATAACACTGTCAACTAGGCTTCCCTCAAAGAGATCATGCTATAGAAAGGATTCCATCTGAAGTTTGTTAATGTGTATTAGCATCTAGACCATGGGAGCTTCTCTTTTGACATCAACAGGAGGCTGTGGGGGTTTTCCTGTAACACCTATCCATGGGAGGCAAGAGTTAAGACTCAAAGCCCCAACAAGGTGGCTAAAAATGCAAGGGCAAACTTGTTTTTTCCTCAAACAGTTGATCAATTATCAGAAATTCAACTTGCATATAGACTAGCACAAACAACTATCATTTAAAGTAGAGTATAACAAGAAAATTAAAGGCCCAACAATCTAGTAAGAAGAGAATGCCAATATGATGAATGACATTTCTCAGTACACTATGCATTGAAGGTGCAGTACAAAAGCGAAAACATTTGAAACTTAAAATCAAATCTACAACCATCTAGCTTAGCAAAATGCCAATTAATTCAATCACTTCACTTAGTAATCTTATATTATGCACAACCAACATGTAATTCGTTATAAGGGAGTCAAACTCAAGGAAAACATATTATTCATGAACCTAGAAAATTGCAAATTGAAATACAAAATAATATAGCAATCTTTACATTTATTCATAATATCATTGCCAATGGTACAAAATCTAGGGTTCAGCAAGCAAGAGAAATCAGAAACTAGATTGTACACATTAATAAACCTATCACATAGCTGGATAAGAAGCACACAAATCTTATGAATTAGTAGTTTACAAATCAAATTATTAAAACTCTTAATCTATGAATTAAAAACAACTACATCTATTGCCAATCAACAAACCATAATAAATAATCAATTTTTGGTTCAACCATTGCTGATTAAAAAAAAAAAACAACCATGACAACTATAACAACCAAACAATGACAACAAAAATCTATGCAAGATTCCTTTTTTTTTGGAAGAAATTTAAGCTGTTATTAATTCCAAAAAAGAAGCTGTACATCAATATAGCTTGGGTCAAGGCTTACAAAGCACTGCCGGCCCCTACTTTATCCGTTTATCCTATTCTACCCCACTGCGCAGGTTGGTCTTGCCTGTATCTGCACTTCCTTCTTGATGCCCCCGCCCACCCACCCCCGCCCCCCCCGATTCTCTACCCACTAGGTTCCAAACACGACCCTTGTTCACTAGTTGTGTGTTGCCCTAGCCTTCCTGCTCTACGTAGTAATTTGATCCTACTCTCTTGTGTTGACCCCCAACTCTCCTCTCCAGGCAGTGATAAAGATGTGGTGTCCACCGCGGCCTCGTTTTCAGTAGTGCTCGTACTCATTACCAGTTGTTGTTGGTTTTCCTTAATGAGTTGCGCAAGACCCATCTTGTTTTCGGAAATGATGCCTTCCATCCACCGCAAAGTTTGCACCTGCATGTGTGTGGCCTCCTGCTGTGCCTCTTGTTTCATGTTTGCCCACCTCAACTACCACCACTTTCTTTCTTCTTGCCTCGCTTGTTCTGCTACTCTGCTGCACTCTACAGAGATGTCCCAACTATTTCCTTTTTGTATGTGCCTCCCCTCCTTGGCCAGCCCCCAAGCTTGTGTCCTCCCCCGTGCGTGTATCCATGCCCATCGTTGCACCATCAGTTTCATGTGGTCCTGTCCTAGGCCCCTGAGCATAGGTGATAGCAACGAAATTGGAGTACCTGTACGCTAGAGTGTCAGGATCACACCAGGATGTTGCCCAGGCCACCGGTGCTGTAGAGAATCCTAGAAGAACTGGGGCACGTTAATGGGGGCCCCGTGCTGCATATGTTTCAGGAATGTAAAGTGAACACCCACCAATTTGTGAGCATATATGGACTGCACAAAATATCTTTCGACTAAGACAGTAGCTTCCCTCCACACCCCCTACAGTAGCTTCCCTCCACACCCCCTATAGCACTAGTCTGTGTATGTGACCGTTGGCCATCTTGGGAATGCCCCCTTGGAAAAATTCTGCACGTCCGTTTGTGCATGCACCACTGGCGCAATTACCTCTCCCTCCGTGTCGACCCCTAAGGCAGTTGCCAACGTCGGCACCAAGACTGTAATTCTCCTACCTCTGAATTTAGTCTCGTTACCTTCCCAATTTTCGAAGAACTGTGCAATGGGCAGTCCCTGTTTGCCTTCCATGCACCGCAACATGTCTTCCCAGTCCATCCGTTGGACTAGAGACCATAGCTCCTCTTGCTTTTCAAATTTCATCCATGAGGGTTTAAATAGGAGTTGTTGCCCCATTGCCTCAGTGACCTTGTTCCACAACACCTGAATTTCCTGAGCTACCTTCGCTGATGGTGGCAAGGCTAGGCCCATGAAGACCCACGAATTTCGGTGCTTCCAAAGCACCCACAGCGCAACCAAAGTTATGGAGTCCATGTGGCAAGCTAAAGGGGGAAGATTGGTCATGTTCTAGACGACCGCAGTGAATTGACAATCATGTATAAAGTGTTGTAGCATTTTGTTGTAATATTTCACAAAGGACAAGTGGGTTCCACTTGCACATCCCTTTCTCTCAATGTGGCATGTACAGGGAGCACCTAATGCTTGAGAACCCAGCCAAATGCCTTGATCTTCTCAGGCAGGTGGCCCTTCCAGATTTCAAGCCATGTGTGTTCTGGTGGTTTAAGGTGTTGGACGATCTCTTGAGGTTGTTGATCCAACAAACGCAATTGTTCCATCTTGTTTGCATATTGGCTCAAGTTCTTCCAGAGGTGGGAACTATTGGCACTAGCCTCCCAATGGCGGTACTTTTGATGGAGCATTTGTCCCCACAGCGTCTTGGTTTTTCCCAGGAATCTACAGAGGAGTTGTTGGACCCAGAAGCACCTTGTCCTTGAATTGTAAAATGCCGGTCCCCCTTGTTGATTGAGGGTGTGCCGTGATTGCCCATGATACCAAATGCATTCTTTTACCTCCTTTTCTTCCTGACCACATGAAATCTTTGATGATGCCGTCAATTCTTTGGATCATCCCTATCAGTGGTGTTGCCATGGACGCCGTGGCCATCAGAATAGTAGTGGCAAGAATCATCTTTCCCTTGTGTGATAGGGAGTGGCTAGTCCAATGAGTGGTTTTTGTTTGGATCTGCTCCAGCAACCCCATCCACGCCTTCTTCCATTGCCATTCAAAAATGGGCATGCCAAGATACTTGTTCTTCGTGCTTCCTGGTAGAATGCCTAGCATCTGAATGATTTTTGCCCTCACCGTTTGTGCTGTGTGGACCATGTGAATAGCTGATTTCCTTGTATTGATTGTGAGGCCCACCTCCCTCTGTAGTCAGTCCAATGTCCACAACAAGGCCACGGCTTGAGGCACCACTGCTAGGTAAAGACCATCGTGTTGTTAGTGTAGTGGGCGGCCAGGCAGTGGACCCTGTGTAAATTTAGCCCTTGGACCCCTTCCTGTAGTCCGTAGGACTTGAGTAGATCCATGACCATAATGAATAGGAGACGTGTAAATTTAGCCCTTGGACCCCTTCCTCTAGTCCATAGGACTTGAGTAGATCCATGACCATAATGAATAGGAGCAGTGATAATGTGTTCCCTTGCTGTAACCCCCTCCCTGTTCCATGGAATCCCCATAGCCACCCGTGAATGTCAAAGGAGTAGTGGTTGCTCTGTTGCATTTGGATATATAAATTGACAAATTTGACATCAAATCCTTTCGTGAGCATGACCGCTCTAGGAGCTGCTCAACTAACCGAGTTGTAGGCCTTGGTGATATCTAACTTGATGCAACAGGATGTGTTGCCAGTTCGTGCGTTTTTGTGCAGACGCGGCCTCATTCAGGACGACATCTGTCCTCGGTGTGGCATTGAGCTCGAGACAGTTCGGCACTTCGTTTTTTGACTGTGCATACATGCGCGCCACGTGGCACGCGGCGGGGGCGACCCCTCGATGCGCCTCACTGGCGATTCTTGGGCAACACTACTTTTATGGGTAGTGTGAAAAGCAAGAAACCACACTATTTTTCACTAGGTCAAGCGGCCCCCCTCCACAGCTGGTTTCCCAGGCTCTTCGCATGTGGAACGAGATCGAGGTGCGATGGGAGTCACGTCGACTTTCAAACATGACTGTGCCGCATTCCAGGTGGACGAAGAACTCTGGCAGATGGTGGAACAGTGCGGCTGGTGTGACCCCCTGTAGCTGCTGGTCGGGGACCCAGATCTTGCAGATGACGCGTTCTTCGCTAATTGGCACAACGACCGGACCTACTTCCGAGGGCGTGAGGTTACCGTCACGGAATCCTCAATCACCAGCTGTCTGGAGGTCATCTTACCTTCCACATGTGGTTTGTAGGATGTGGAATTGTTTTTTGAAGGGCCGGTGCCACGCATGCAAAGCCGATAGGTGCCTAGATCCTCTCTGCCCTGAATCTGGGCCTGAGCGGCAGATCTTGTGGACAGATTTTTTGTCTAGTCTGGCAACGGCTCTAAGCTCTAGGGCATCCACTTTGTGTTTCTCTGTTGCCTGAAGTTTGGGCGTCAAGTTAACTTACCTTGATTTTTCCTGGCAGCCCTTCAACTACAACGACGCGGCCGTCATTTGAGGCTAATCTTGGCCTTGTGGCGGGGGGAGAGGGGGGGGGCAAAACCCGTCGACTTTGCAAAGTGCCCCCGTGCGGGGGGCTCCCCCTTCTGGCCCTATGGCTTTGGTCAGTTAGGGGAACCTTTGGACCCTGCCAGCAACAACCTACACGCGGAAGCGACGTAGCCAGTGGGAATGGCGCCCCCTGCCAATCTCGCTGGGCCAGAGTCGCCCCCACCGGAGACCTCCGGGTGTAGCGTGAATTGGGACGAGTTGCGGCAGGCCACTCAGAGGGCCGCAACTGCGGCGTGCGAGGCTGAACGAAGGGAATGGGAGGCAAAATGGCAGGAAGCCCTTGCGCAGGCACGAGCTGACTTGGAGGCCCAGTTTCATGAACGGGAGCAGGAGAGGGTGAGGCAACAAAACCTCCTGGCCGATGCAGCGCGAGCCCAGTTGGTGGAAGAGATCCGGGCCCAAGTGAGGGAAGAGCTGCTGCAGGATGAAGCTGCCCAAAGGGAGCGCGAGGAGGTTGGACGGGTGGAACAGAAACGTGAACAAGAGGAGGAGCAACGACAGTGATAGCTCAATCAGGCACACGAGCACAGTGCTCAGCAATGGCTTAGAGGGGGGTGGTGCCCATACCTCATCCTGGGCATCAATTGTGATAGCTCTTGGGGTGAGCTCAGGCGCCACATCCGTTGGACCTTGGCGCGTTTCCATTTTGATGGGGGAACTTCGATGGCTGATCGGAACAGGCGGGAGTCGACCATGCAAGGTATCTAGCAGGCCACTAGTTTTGTGGATACAGAGGTCCACTGAAACACGTTGGATATCCTCCATGAGCTGGAGCACCCACACTACGCTTGCCATCGGCTGTCGACGAACCCCTAGCAGGGGTGTTGCTTTGGCCCACAGGAGTCGCTTGCTCCCCCCCCGTTTTTCTTTTGCCCTTTGCCCCCCCAATGGTTCTGGCTTGCGCCCCTGGGGGGCCGAGTGGTGCCCCCTCTCCCCCGTTTGGTGGTGCCCCACCTATGTCGGGGGGGGGGGAAGGGGGGGCGCCCCCCCTCTCCCCCGGGGTTGGTGGGTGCCTCCCCCCCCCTCCCCCCAAAAATCGTTCTTTGGTTTTTCTGTGGCTTCAGCTGGATTGATGCAGTGTTGGACTTGTTGTTTCTTAGGGCTTTTCCCCACCCTGCGTGGGCCATTGCTGATGACCCGAGGGTTGTAATTTCCTGTACTATATTTTTTCAGTCATATACTCTCGACTATTTCCTCAAAAAAAAAAAAAAAAGATATCTAACTTGATGCACATGCCTGAAAATTGAGCCGTCTTAAGGGAATGTAGAATCTCCTACAACAGTAGGACCTGGTCTTGTAAGAATCGGCCATAGACAAACCTGGCTTGATATTCCCCCACCAGCTTGGTCATGAGAGGTGCAACGTGCCCCACCAACATCCTTGAGAAGATTCGTAGGAGCATGTTGCACACCCCAATGCAAGATTCCTTTGATACAATGCACAGGTCTGATTTTCTCTTTATTTACTGATCAGATTTTGATTTTTCTCAAACTAAAATAATATATCAGATGCTATTCATCAATAGACTTGTCTAACCCAACAGTTGGCCACAAGAAATGTAGAAATCAATAATATCAAACCCATTTAATTGCAAATCAACTTTTCTAAACTGAAATAATAAATTGCACACCACTAACATTTAATCAAACTATTGAATTTACCAATAATAAAGAATAGAGAAATCACCTACATTTAATAGCCATAATTTAACATCACTAACATTTAATAATCATACTTTAACATCCTAGATTTCCCCCACTCCATTGGACTCATAGAAAGATAACAAAATCAGACTTGAGAAGGTACATAAATAATAATCAAAAGTCAAGTTCAAGGATTAAGCATTCAAGGGGATCATCAACCCAATTTTCCATCCAAGAACCAGGAATTCAACAATTCTGTAAATTTCAGAAAATCACAAAATAGACATGGGCCTAGGGATACTTTCACTTTCTGCTAGGAATACCAATCCTCATATAAGGGATCCTTAGCCCATGTTGGCAAATCATCATGCTAGTATACCCCAAATCATTATGGGCATTTCTAAATCATTACAGAAACTCTCATCCAAGTCATTTAGGCTTGAGAGTGCAGAGGATAGGTCGAAAGATCCATCAACAAAATTCAGGATTCAACAATCCAAAATCTCAACAACAAATCTTGTCAAAGTTGATTCTAACATAAAATGATATTCAAGGCAAAGAAAAGAGAAAAGCTGAGATATTGAGATTATCAGCCAACACTATCCATCACACATAGCAAGAGAAGGATTCATCTTATCTTTCTGCTTAGATTTCTTACTTACCAAGAATAAGTAATTACAATATTGGATTGTTGCTCAGCTCAAGTTTCTTTTGTATTTGTTGATCTCTATAGTAGCCACAATCTTCCCTTGTTGCAATAGTCTTCACTTCTTGTTGCTCATTTGCTGCTTTAGCTACAATCTTCCTTTGTTGTTGTTTATCTTCTCTTTCAGCCATCATCTTCTTATTGCTGTTGTTCATTTGTTGTTCCAGCCACACTCCTTTTGCTGCTATTCATTTTCAGCCACCTCCCTTGTGATTGAGCTCTTGTTCTTTTTTCTAATATGCATACACACTCTCTTTTTTTCTCCTTTTCCTTTCCCATCTCTCCTCTCTTTATAATTGCTAGTAGAAATCAAGAGATGATGGGTTGTTTCTTGTAACTGATTCTTTATTAAAAAATGTTATGCTTCTCCTTTTTTTTTCTAAGAAATAAAACCTTTGTCTGCACCACCTAGTCATGAGTTTAATTCTTTCGATGGTAACTCTTATATATTAATAAAAGTATATCCTAATTGGTTTCAGGTTCAATTCTCTTAGTTGCAACTTTTAATATTTTGAAATTCTGATTCTGCTAAGTCTCAGGTTCAATTCCTCTTGATTTCACATAGCAGAAAGTTGACAAACATTAAATATTCAGACATAATATCCACATATGTTCCTTTTTTCTTTAGCAACATGTCACTTCTAAATTTATTAGTAGTAAATATGTAGCCATGCTTCATTTCCAGCAACATATCATCTTAGAAATCCAATCATAATGTGCAATGGAAGAGATTTCAAAATGAGAGTATAAAAGAGTGCAAGTCCAAGATATAAAATCAAGTGAAACACCTTCTCTTTCAGGCTATCAGCAATATAAGAGTTTCCATTTCATGTTCATAACTTATTATCGCATTGTCTTATGATGCCATGAAAGGTCATCACACAATCGTTCTACACCCATGGAGGGGGTACTTACATTCTATTAGCTGATTAAACTTTAAAGAACAATGCATCAATAACATACATGATGCATTTTGTTATAGTCTTTCGCTGAAGTTTGGAATGAGTGAGAGCAGGAAAGGGAGTGGGTGTGGGTGCAGGGGTGGGGATGTTGGCAATGGGCATGAGCTTGGAGGGGCCACGAAAGGAGCCAAGGAGGACGTGGGAGGGGGTGCATCCAGAGCAGGAGCCCATTGCTTGCAACCTACAATTGAATAACATAAACTATTATCAAAAGAAGACACCACTGATATATTCAACTGGAACTTGTTCTAAAACAGAATGCTATCAACTTTAGTGTAGACCACCTTTTCTATCTTATCCAACTACTGGATAAGATATGTTGAAACTGTGAGATAATTTAAACACAGTGGCAATCTGGAAATTGGTAGTCATTTTGCTTGACTGGATCTATGATTAAAAATCATGGGTACGTGATAATTTGCAGCTCTATCTTTTGGGTAATGAGGGATAACTTTTAATAAACAAGTTGACAATATTTCTTCTAAAATTAATTTCAAAGTTTGTGTTCACCTTGACTTGTTAATGAATATTTATTTGTTTTCATGAATTCTAGGATCTTCTATGTGTTGAATGGCGTATTTGGCTGACGGATCATTTACTTTCAGAGTATTTTGGTATGATAAATGAATTCTGTTCAATGTTTTAGAGTTGATTTTACATAATGATTTGAAAGAACAACTACTTGGCAATACCCATGTCTCTATTTTTGATTTTATTTAACTATTTTTGATTTTATATATGTATTTAGCAAATAGGGCATATTTCAACCTGAAAATGGAGGGAAAGCTTGATAATCCTGATCAGAGAATTTGTGAGGATGTTTCTAATTTTGTACGAAATGCTGTTGATATTATAGCATTAATATCAAGCAAACTGTTGAATACGTTCGCGTTTACTGGTGTACTATGGTAAGGGTTTATAGTTGACTGAAATTGCATATCACATTCTAAATTAAATTTATTTATTATTTTGATGTTTTTATTGTTATCTTGGTTGGAAAAGAGGTTCCTTTTCTTTAGAGCAAGTAAAAAAGAGATTATATTAATAAGAGGTTTCTATTTTTAGAGAAGAGGTTCCTGGCAGTTTGGTTTTGGATAATCTTATTTTTTAAATCATATTAGGTCAGTTGCACCTGAGCTGGTTTATTTCCTTTTGCTCTATTCACTGGTCGGAACCTTCTTAACCATCCGCATCTTTGGGAAAAGGATAATGCATCTGAAACTGCAGGTGATCATTGCTTGGTTCTCTTTTTAAGATACTAGCGTTCTACTAATGCTATCTTGATTTCATTTCTTATGGAACTGAAATTCAACATTTGTACTCTACAATAGAATTGAAGCTAAATTCATTCATTTACAATACATGAATTTTCCCCAAGTATTCATCACTAAAAACATGGTCAGCATAATTTGTAAAATGGCCACCTTTTAGTTTTGATGCCATGGCATTGAACTGTTTCAAATGTTAAAATAACTCACTCATAATTTTGTAAATTTGATTGTTTCATACATTTTTTCTACTATCAATAGAAATATTTTTGTAAGCAAACATTCAACAGATGTTTCAAAAATGTTATCCGTTGTACCAAATCATAATTTTTTACATACTAAGTAATTGTATAGCATTATTAAACAAACGCTTAGTGAACAGGTGTTAATGAATTGAATGTTGTGAATAAAATTATCAACAAGAATCGTGATGGACTTATAAAACGGTGTTTTGAAGGTCTTGTCCAATGTAGGATGAAAAATTTAGTCATAAAACATAGTAAGAAATTATCCGGGAACGCAGTTATCTGTAGAAATTTGAAATATAAACATTACTTCATGCATAATTTATGCGTTATGTATTAGCACGAAACGTGATAGCCTCTTTGAAATACCATTTTATTACACATGATTTTTATTTTGTTAAATAAGTAAAAGGAAGATGGCATTAATAATAAAAAGTGGAGTAGGACCAAATCACAAAGAAAATAGAGTAGCATCCTCAAGCGCTTAACCGTTGGATGGGCTATAGTGTAGATAGCAGCAACGACGCCCAGATGAGGGGCAGAAAGTCTTGCAGCTCAGATTTGAGCTCCCAACTGAGGCATCTAAGGGGCAGGGTTTGGAGAAGAACTGGGCCTAGAAAACCCTTCAGCATGGAGTCACACAAACGTTGTTAAGAGGATGAGATTATGGACAACAAACATGAAGCTTTGGACAATCTAATTAGGGAGAAGAAGAACAGGGGAGTGGATCCCTGCAGAACAGATAGGTGGAGGAGCATGGAGTTAGGGCCTTTCCAACCCCATCCCAATGATTATCCTTTCTTAGAATTATGTTGCCTTGCAAATGCCAAGTAAAGATTGCTTCATCAAGGACCTCATGAATCAACATGAGTAAGCATCCTCCTCCTACAAGAGATCAAGTCAAAGGATTTTCAATAGCATGTATGGATAGGATGGAACAATGTGAATGCTGTGGCCTAGGGCTGTAGTGGTGGCTTTGCATGTTTGTGGCGCTTCCATCTCAGCTTTTTGGAGGCTAGATTGAGTCATCACTTTCTAGGCATTGAAGATGAGGGCATTTACATGTTGAATGTTTATGGACTTGTTATTCAGAGCGTGCGAGCCTCTTTCTAGCAAGAGATCCTCATGGATTATGGGGAGCAGTTGGAACATGATCATGTTAAAGATACTCTCTGCCATTTTACAAACTCATCATCACGTTTTATTTGTACTATGTTGCTTATCACCGTGGTGTTTGTGGTCACACCGTCATGGTGTTATACACTATCGTAGTGTTACGGTGTTTATGTTATTTCAATAATTTGTTAACTTTTATTAAGATATTTTTTAACGTTTAGTTGTAAGTATTAAGTGCAGTTATGACCATTTGTTGTTTGGACACAATGTTTCACATCTCCTAAATATTGATGGATTGATGTTTGGTTGTGTAGTCTATCTTTCTCTCTCTCCTTGTGTTTAGTTGTTGAGTTGCTCATCATTGGTCTTGTAAACTTTATATGGTATCGAAGCAGGTTGGTGAGTAATTGTAACATACAAAATCAGATACAACCATGACAAGAGTGAGAACTTATGCTCCATTGCCGGAGAGCCAAGTGATAAAAGCTTCCAATTATCATATTTGGAAACTTCAGATGCAATTTTTGTTGCAAGGAAATGACCTGGAAGGAACCCTTGCTAAAACCGCCCTGATGGATGATGACAACAAGATGACATAAATGTTAATTGTACTAAGCATGTCTGGTAAATATGTACAATTGGTGGAAAAAAGATTTCTGCATACAAAATGTAGAAGAAGCTAGAAGAGACATTTGAAGTTAAAAACGAGTCAAAATTGGTGTCTCTCCAGAATCAATTAAATTTATTGCATTTAAAAGAAGGTGAACCTATGAGAGATGTCCCAGATGGTGGTTCTCTTGGGCTCTCCCCATGGTTCGGGGGCCATGGAACACTCTGAGGTGCCCTCGGGTGGCACTCAAGTGTTACAAAACCCACCCCAGCTTGGTGGTACCAAGCTAGCAACAGGGCACCCTCCTGTTGCAACTCTCTTCTCTAAGTCCTCTTCCTTCCCTCTTCTCCGTGGAGAACTACATGGTCTTGATTCTACGGCGGTCGTAGATATGTAGGCAGCCAAGACTAGATAGTTTTGGTGCGGTGCCAAGCCGCACCTTGTACTAGATCATGAGGGGTTTGGGGGTGAGGCACCTTCCCTTGTAGGTGCATCATCTCCCCTCTCACCGATGTGGTCTACAAGGTTGTGTGTGTGCGCTTGTTTGCTTGGTCCTCGTTTTGGAGTTTGGTTACCCTCAATGAGGTGTGTGGTCATGTATGTTAAGAAGCTATGCTTTTGCTTGCACTCACTTGTGAGTTGCTTGCTTGCTTGAGGTGTATTCCCCAGGTCTTCCGCCCCAGATCCATTGGATCTTCGTGAATTCCTTGGGGTGCTAGGCAACGTCGGGGCAACGTTGTTACAGATGGTATCACAGCGTTTGTGAAATTGTGTTGTGATATGGTTGTGCTCTTTGGTTGTGATTCTCCATTGAGCTTGTTTGGTTAATGGTCCCTATGGATTGATACCTAGGTGATCTAGGGTCATATCCTTATGTACTTTGAAGAGTTGCCTGATGGCAATGTTCTACACTCTTCATGAGGGGATAGATGTTCAGTTGAGAGTAATAGATGTATGTTGCTCTCCGTCAGGATATAAATGATTGTGTTGTGGTGATGTCCTCCACTTGTTTACTTGTGGTTGGACNAGATGGCATTTGTTGAATCGTGCAGGATATGATATCCTTGGCACTCCCACTCACCCTAGATACAGTGAGAGTATGGGAAAACACAAAATGGGACAAGATGGTTCCCAGGTACCTCAGGATGGAGGTCTTTCAGACATGTGCTCTTGGTGAGCCTTGTTCTGGGTGGACTAAGACTGTTGTTGGTAGACTTCGTACGTTCGTGCTTGCGATTGTATGTTTGTCTATTTGTGTATGCGTGTCTCCTTGGTTGCGCTTCAAATTCTACATGCGTGTTATCTTGCTCGTGTCTATCGTTCGTAATGCAAGGCTTAATGTTTTACGTGGTATGATGACTTATTGTTGGGAATGTTGAGGATGCAGTGGTTGTTTGTGTCATCCCAAAGCCAAACGGTTGTTGTCTTGTTTGACAACTTATTGTACATGAGGCATGATTACCCTTATTGTTGATCCTTGCGAGTTGTGCTCCTTGTTGAGCTGGTGGTGTTGCCCTTGGGCCTGTGGCATCACTATTTTGATTGGTGACATTTCTTGGTCACTTTGATTTGAAGGCTATTGGTGTGGGTCATCCTATTGTTGGTTCTTGTTGAGACCTCACCTCATTTCATGAAAGTTTTCCTGTGAACACATCCTCCGTGATGTTGCTTGTTGTTGCGAGAATTGGTTTGATGCAGACTTGTTGTTGGATAGACCTTGGTCTTCCACCTTATTTTTGGGTTGAGTTGACGATTGTCTATTGCCCATGACTCATATGAGTGTGTTGAAATTTTGGTCCTAGTTGAGGCCAGTGTTAGTTGTTGGGAATGATTGTTGTGTATGAATCTTGAAATTCTGAGAGTGTGCTATCTCTCTCTTGGTGTGTCTTAGGATGAAATCGTTTGTTTGAGTGGGGATCGGATTCCTCCATCAATGTTTTGCATGATTGATCTCTATACATGTTGTTGAGGTCTTGAATTTTATGATGCGCAAGAGTGATATCTCTTTGTTATATGATCATGCTTGATGGTTGTGAATGAGGCTGATGTGCTAATCGTGTTCCTGCTAACTTCTATGTTTCTGAGCTTGTGTCTCAGTGTTTGCAGGTAGCACAGGTATAAAGATGCAGCTAGTGGTGACCTCAGTTGATTCTGTGAGCACTATGTCTATTGGGAGGATATGTGCTCCTGAGACCTTCATGAATTGATTATTTGGTCTCAGAATCCCAACATTGGGTTGTGGATTTATCAATACCTTGGCTGTGATGGATCAGCAGGTACATCATGATTTGTTTGCCTCTCAGTGCTGGGGGAGCACTAGCAGAGGACGGTGATCTGTCCTAGACCCTACAGATATTGGGCTAGCAGATGGCATGAAATGGTATCCTTGTCCATGCCGGATATTGATGGCCCAGGAGTGGCCAATGCAATGAGGTCCCACTATGGCAGGATGGTGGATACTCAGTTGGTGTGTTTCGTTATTCGATCGTTGCATTCATGTCTTGAATCGTTTTTGTTCGAGGTTATCCGTGCAGTCGGTTCAATGTCACAGTAGATCATGTATCTTTTGAGACGGTGTTGCAATGACAAATGATCGTTTATGCTTCATGACAGAGACAGGTTTTTCTCAAAACAACATGGTTCTTCATGGTATGCTCTTGGTGGCCTAAATCCTTTAGCCTAGGATGGGCTTGGGTAGTTTGTCCTGTAGCCTTTTAGGCTTGGGTAGCATTCCCAAATACCATGTATGTTCCCATATATGAATGTAATCCGATCCTTGGGTGTGAGAAATGTATCCTTGTGGTATTCTCAATTCGGTTGTATGCACTCAAAAGTGCTGGATGTATTGCCTATATGACTCAGTTGTCTCCTGGTTGTAGGCCTATGCCACACCCTGTGACAAGGCCAAGCTTGATGTATGGTGTTTTCCTGGTGCTTGTTTTGAAGCGCCCTTGCTATATGTTGTAAATGGCCTCTGTGCCTTGATGTATAATTTTGCTGAAAACCTCATGAGAAATGCTTTAGTTATGATACGGTGTTGTAACGAATGGACCAGGGCATGTCCTTGCCCATTATGCTCTTGAATTGGTGCCATGTGTTCTTGATGATGTTGGCATACCTGGATGGTGTATGCTTGGTGAACGTCTTTGGGACAGGACAAATCTTGGGAACACATTCTCTTGTGTCCTTGGACTGGCAAAGATCTGTCCACAGATGATCGATGATGACTAAAATTCAGATCAATGTGATGTCTAGCGGTGGATTTGAGTTGAGTTCTGGGTATTGGCACCCAGACTTGCTCTTCCATGTTGGAAGCAATCAGGGAGCAGCTGTCCAAACGTTGGGATGGTGGTCCATTCTTGAATATATGATGTTACAGATACAGAAATTGTGATTTCTCTTGGTGGCCTTGCTTGGTGGGCTTGAATGTGCTCGAAACACTTGAACGTGATGTTCCTTGGAGAATTCATGATTTGGTTACTCTTTGAGGTGACTCTATATTCGTTCTTGGACCTTGTGTTCAGAAAATGGTGCTTGTCCCATAACTTGGAGTTGATGGATAGCTTGCATGTGGCAGATGTGGGTGATCCTTCTTCATGAACCAAATATTATGGTTGCATTCGATGATGTGCTTACGGCTGATATGAGACAGGTGATGGAGGATTGTCATGGGTTTGGCTGCCCAATTGACCCTCCCTTGTTCTAACATTCGAGTAGGCATTCTCGATGTTGGACAATCACAAGAGGTGTTGTTGATAGTTGGGGCTTGTTGTATGTTAGCCTCCTGGAGAAGTTTCCAAAATAGATTTTTGGGTCTTCTCTCTTGTTGGAAAGATGAATGATGAATAGAGGCATGCGATGCCGGTGTCTGCGGACGACAAGGTCAAGCTCAAAAGATCTGTCCTTGTACCTTGTTTGTATGGGAGAACCAGCTTGAACAAACATGATGAGAAAAAAAAAAGAGAATGCGCATGGTACTGATACATGTGGAATCAGTGCTTAGATGGTTGCACTGGTGAGACCCCATGGGTCTTGATGCGAGTAGCAGAACATGGAGTTCTGATCTCGATGCGAGTAGCAGAACATGGAGTTCTGGCAAGCATGAGTTGCTTGCGGAGACATGGCTCTTTGGAGCATGTCCTCCCTCTTAGTGTGATGTTCCCAAGTCCCTCACCATGGGTAGTGGCCTAGTGAGCCCTTAAAAAAAATCAATGGGTGCTGAGATGCCATTCATAGAGGAACTCAGCGGGACTTGTGGAAGAGGAGCTGTCTTCTTGCATAAGTATGGGTTTACGCAAGAAGATATGTCTCTAGACCCTCAGAAGGGACGGATCTAGGGGACGCCTTAGAGACGTTGGCCCTTTGGGTTGGACTCTCCCGCTCGTATAGAGAAGGGAAGTCTTGGGCTTCCTCCAGTTGCCCTTGCGTTTCATGCAAGGCATTGGATGGAAGGACGTATCAGGTATTGGGGTTGGTACCTTCCTTCAAGCCTGGCGTCTAAGGAGTTGATGGATCCCCGGAATTGACGGAGTTCCGAACCCATGTGAAGTGTACACTCGAAGCTATCCTAGGCTCCGCTCCGAGGACGTCGCTTCTTTATGTGGGGGAGGATTGTGAGAGATGTCCCAAATGGTGGTTCTCTTGGGCTCTCCCCATGGTTCGGGGGCCATGGAACACTCTGAGGCGCCCTCGGGTGGCTCTCAAGTGTTACAAAACCCACCCCGGCTTGGTGGTACCAAGCTAGCAACAGGGCACCCTCCTGTTGCAACTCTCTTCTCTAAGTCCTCTTCCTTCCCTCTTCTCCGTGGAGAACTACATGGCCCTGATTCTACAACGGTCGTAGATATGTAGGCAGCCAAGACTGGATAGTTTTGGTGCGGTGCCAAGCCGCACCTTGTACCAGATCGTGAGGGGTTTGGGGGTGAGGCACCTTCCCTTGTAGGTGCATCGTCTCCCCTCCCACCGATGTGGTCTACAAGGTTGTGTGTGTGTGCTTGTTTGCTTGGTCCTTGTTTTGGAGTTTGGTTACCCTCAATGCGGTGTGTGGTCATGTACGTTAAGAAGCTGTGCTTTTGCTTGCACTCACTCGTGAGTTGCTTGCTTGCTTGAGGCGTATTCCCCAGGTCTTCCGCCCCAGATCCAGTGGATCTTCGTGAATTCCTTGGGGTGCTGGGCAACGTCGGGGCAACGTTGTTACAGAACCTGTGGCTATCCTTATACAAAAGGTATCAACATTACAAGTTGGACTATAAGCCTAGAATGCACAAGTTTCAGATGAAACCATAAAATTTTCTTTGTTAAAGGCACTATCACTGTCGTACAATGTCTTTAGACAAACTGTCAAAAACAACGACAAAACGTACACTGTGATAGAGTTGAGTGTGAATATCCTCAAAGAAGAAGTGGAAATGAATGCATACACCTCAACAACAAAGGCAACTTCTCAAGTGATTGTCGTTAAAACTGAAGGTGATTGAAAGGGGAAGAGTGTCAAGTATTGTCCTATTTATAAGAAATAGGGCAGTCATGTGACTAACCATTATTATGATAACCCAAATAATCCTAAGGCTAAGGCTATGATGAAAAGACATGCAAACAAATTTTTTATAAATAGGGCAAAAAAGTTGAAGAAGAAAAATGAAAAACAATATGAATTTGAGTTTGATGCTGCCAGTGTTGTTAAAGAAGAGGCCAAGCCTTTCATTGTGGATTGTAATGCCTTCATTGTGAATGACACATCTAAGAATTTCGTGTATATTGATTCCGATACTTCACGACATTTTATAAGAAATTTGTCATGGTTAACAAATGTAAAAGATAAGCCAAACCTGCATTATGTAAGAATCGGAGATGACTGTTTAATAAAAATTCCTAAAAGTGGGGACTTGATAGTTTCTGGTTTAAAACTAAAGGATGTTGGTTATAAAAAAGAATTTGCTATGACCTTAATTTTGGTATATCAATTAATGAATGAAGGTTAAGTGTTAAATTTGAGAAGAATAAACATGACATTTCCTATTACATGATCCATTGTGGCAGTAACATTATATGTTATGGTGTTTCATGGAATGAAATATTTAAAGTCATGGATTATCAAGTTGAAAAGATGTATATGATGGAAAATCAAGATTCACGAAGAAAGTGACACTTAAGACCTGGATTTGTAAATGTGAAGACTTTAAAGAAAATGCATCAGTTTTATCCTGGAATTCCCAAAATTGATAGCACTGAAGTACTTAATTGTGAATCCTGTAAGCTTGGGAAAACACATTGTCTGCCATTTTCGTGACACCGTGAGATAAAGACTACAAGACCACTTGAAATTATACATACAAATGTATGTAGTCCTTTCTCACCACAAGGGATAAGGAATGAAAAGTACTTTATTTGTTGATGATTTCAATTTGATGACCTGGCTTTATGGATTGGTCCTAAAGTCACAAGTATTGGAGAACTTTAAACATTTCAAAATGAGGACTGAAATTAAGAAGAATGTCAAATTAAAAGTATTAAGATCTGATGGAGGTGGTGAATACATTTCAAATGAATTCAAAAAATATTGTAGTGACCATGGTATAAAACAACAATTCACTGTGCCCTCCACACTGCAGCAAAATGGTGTTGTTAAAAGGAAGCATAGATCAATAACTGACACGATTAGATGCATGCTAAATGATGCTCAAGTGTCAAAGACATTGTGGATTGAGGTTGCATACTATACTGTTCACATTATCAATAGAATTCCAACTGTAGCTTTGAATGGCATCCCCCCAATTAAAAAAATGGTCTGACAATAATGAATCATCAATATTTTATCTTCATTTGTTTGGTAAGATCTATCATGTTCATGTTCCACAAGCACATTGTGGCAAGTTTGACCCCAAAGTCACAGTGGGATTACTACTCAGTTATTCTTTAGATCACAAAGCCTAAGTGTGGGACATAAAGGATCACAAAGTACTGGAATCACGTACTGTTATTTGAAAATATTTTTGATAGATCCAGTGACATTGTGAGCCATGGTGCTATTGAAATTTCTATGGTGATCCCTAGCAAATCCAATGATGACTCTTGACCATTTGTGACCTTTTATGAAGATGATGATGAAGAACTTGGTGCTACTGAGAACTCCAAATCCACAGGATCTTTAGCACATTGGCAACCATAGTGGTTTAAAAGTCAGTTGAAAGGTTTAAGACTGACAAAGTTGGAACATATCATTGAAATGTCAATGAAAAGATTAAGAAGTGGTGATCATTTTGAAGTGACTGAATTAGAAATGATATTTGATACAAGAGAACCTATGAGTGTACAGCAAGCTATGCAAGATAAAAATTGGTATGAGGTAACGAAGGTAGAATATAATATGTTAATGAAAAATGGTACATGGGAATTGGTTAAGAGTTTACTGCAAACAAAAATATTAACATGTAAGTGGGTTCTTCATATACAGAGAAAAGTTGACAACATGGTAGACAAATACAAGGCCCGGTTAGTTGTTGGTTTTGAACAAAGATAGGATGTTGATTATCAAGGAACCTTTTCATCCACCGTGAAGTAGAGGATCATATGGTGTATTTTGTCTTTGGCATCTTCTTATGGTTGGAGATTATATCAGCTAGATGTGAAATTTGCTTTTCTTAACAAAGATCTGCAAGAAGAAATCTTTATGTATCAACCAGAAGTCTTTGAGGATTCAAAGTTTAGTAATCATGTCTATAAACCGAAGAAGTCCCTTTATGGGTTAAAGCAATCTCCCTGAAAATGGTACATAAAGTTTGATGAATTTGTGCATGAAATGAGGTTCAAACGGTCTAATGCAAATGCCAGCCTTTATGTTATGGAAACAAAGGACTCACAGAGGGCTATAAGTATGTTATTATCTGTTGATGATACAATAGTCAGCGGGGAGAATGCACAATTAATACATAATGTCAAGAATCAGTTGAAAGTTAAATTTGAAATGTTAGACCTTAGCTTGCTTGATTATTTTCTTCGCTTTGAAATCCATCAATTGCTGATCCACAGACAAGTTACTCAAAAGAAGTATGTTTTGGATCTATTGGAAGAGTATCGTATGATGGACTGTAAAATCTGATTAACATCGTTAGATTCTGGAAGTGCACTATGGGTGAATGATTCAGAAGCTATTCCCGATCCTACAGTGTATAGGAAGTTAATTGGAAAATTAATCTACTGGAAATACTCAAGAAGATATTTCATATTCAGTAAATTTCTTATCCAGATTTAATCAGAAACCAACAAACATACAAATGAATTTGGCCTGAGGAATACTAAGATACTTAAAGGGTACTATTAACTATGGATTAAATTATAATTGTCCTTCAAAGGTTGATTTGGAAGGCTACATAGATGCAGACTATGGTGACAATACCTCTTCATGGTGTTCCACTACTGAGTTTCTGATCAAACACCATGAGAATACAATTTCATGGTGGTCAACAAAGCAAATGGTTGTTTCCTTATCTTCTATAGAATCCAAGTACAGGGTTACAGTAAATTTGGTTACAGAATTAAAGTGGTTTCGTCAATTATTTAAAGAACTAAAGGAGGACATTGCATTACTAATGATGCAGAAAAAGAATGTATTGGGGGTCTGTCTCCCTTGAAGGTGGACGGCAGTTGTGTGTGGTGGCTGTCTCTCCCTTTTGTGGGGGGTGGGGTTGAGAGGTGTGTTCTTTTTGTTTGGCGGGGGGCGTGGAGGTGGCTGCAAAGGGGTGGTGGCTGAATGCCTCCCATTTTGGGTAGTGAAGGATGTTGGCTGTACAAATGCCTTTTTTTGGCTTTAGTTAATAATAATATGTTTGCTTGACCTTTACACAACACACAAAAAAGAAGAAGAAGAAGAAGAAAAATATTGTAGTGTATTCCAAAGAAATAACTTGTATTGTAGCTTACATCTGAAATTTTTTGTAATATATATGGGGATATAACAAATGAATTTATGTTGATATTCATTATTGATGCAATGTTATATTAATGTTTAGAACTTTCTATTTTAAAGTTGAATGTATTGTTTTTCTAATGGTATTTTCAATTTTTTGTCTTCTTAATTGCTTTTGAAAATGATTAAAAATTAGATATTTTTTAAATGTTTTTTAATATTGTGATCCATGCGATTTTGAATCACAATCCATAATTTGGAATCTTAGGAATGAAACACAATTTGCAATTTGATCTGATCTTCGTAAGTATGGACTCACTTGTTTCAAGTTTTGTTTTACAAGTAGCACCAATAGATGTGGTTGAGTGTAATCCTAATCCTTCATTATGTTTTTATCAAACAAAATAATTTAATCTATAATAAACTTCAATTAATGGTTGAGAATCAAAAATATATAGGTTTCAACAACTTTGCCTATACAATGTGGCATTGCATTCCCACATTGAGGGCCATCTAACTCAAAAAATTGATCACCATTTGGTCGTGAGTTGGGTTATCCTTGGGTTCTATGCTACACAAAGAAGGCTTGGCCCAACCTTCATTTTTGGACAACACTTCGATATATCCCTAAGATAGGTGATTGGGGATCATATATAAGGTGGGTACACACTTGTAGATGACACTTGCATCATTGAAAATCTTCAGGTATTGTGAAACTCAATTCCCTTGGGTTGAATGATTCAAGATATTAAGCTGAAGTAAGCATATGTATGGGTATGCATCTAGTGTATGCAAAATAAATAAATAATGCAACCCATTCATTCAAGGTATGGGGATAGATATTTTATTATTAGAATGATTAGTTAATGATCCCTAGAAATACTACATGCTTCACACAATGCACACTAATTAAATGCATCATCCATCTATTTACTAGCTATGAATTTAGATAAATTGCTTATCCTAGGGCCAAAGGGCTTCTAATCATAATTCATGTGGGTTAATTTTATGGAAAATAAATAAACATACATTATCACACATATTTTCTTTATTTTCTTTGCACATATAAAAGAGCATATTTGGTGATAAATAAATGGGGTTAGCATATTAAAACAGGAATAAATAAATAATATTTTACTTTGCATAAAAGGAAAATTTAACTATGACAAAATGTACAAAATATCCATTATGCATTAAAAGACTTACTCCAAGGAAATTTTCAGGTTTTCAAGGTCCACTGTCCTCAACTTACAACAGAGAGTAACTGTGCTGTTTAAGTAAGTTCTTAAATGCCAAATAAGGAACTGGCCTCACACATCAACAATGGAATGTTATAGCACATAGGTTTGCTTCTCATTTTTCTCAAGAAAAGGGATGTTGCTACTTTACACCGGTGGACTTAGATGAGTATTTACATGTGAAAATCAACCAATAATTCCTCCATTTTCAGGCATTGTAAGTTTGGTAAACAATGTCTGAAAGTATGGCCTAAATTTTTGGCAAACAAATCTGAGTATAGAAGACATCGAGGGCTTAAAATAAATATAATTTTATAGTTATCAGTGTAAATTGTGAAAGTGAAGATTTAATAGGTTTTTCCTTCAGCCAAGGGCATTTTCAAGTTTTGTAATTTTCTAGGTGCGGTGACTGAAACATGGGGAATTACCAATTATTTATTTTGGACAAACTTTGTTTTTGTTTTCTTTTCACATGCATACAGACCATAGCAAGACCTTACATAACTTGGAAGTGATACCAAGTTATTATGCTTATGCATTTATAAATAAAGTACAAACGTAAAGTTACTGCTGGTAAAGAGGCACATAAATTAAAATACAACGACGGCAAGATGAGTAACAGTCCCTGATTCCTTTTCTTTTCCCCAAACAGAGGACAGTCACAATCTAGGATTTCATACAAATTATAACAGAACAGATTTAGGTGACTGTCTAGAGAACAGAAACCAGAAATTGGCAGTCATGAAAAAAAATGTAGTTTTCATGCGAATCATGGAATCAATATCTGATTTTAAGCAAACGGAAAAAGTAAATTCTATGAAGACAATATCGAAAAGGAGGGAAATGAAATCTTAAATACCAACCTTGAACACCATAATGGATCAACATCGTCTCAAACTTTTGAAATCTTCATTATTAAATTAATCCAGCTTCTCATATTTTCATATGGAGAGAAATGTAAGCTTGACCAAAGGACCATTTAACAATGAATTAGGACATGGACAACTCTCTTGAAAACCCTTTAAAAACTGATCACAAAATGCTTAACAAAACAGAACATGTGCACTGCAATTTCCATTATGAAAGACATCAACAACCATCAATATAGATAGTTTTTTTTCTTTTTTAAAATAAATGAGTATTCAATGGACCCTTTGGCCATCCTGCTGTTACACACCAAGTCCCTCCAACCCTACTGTATCTTGTAGCTGTCTCTGGAATAGTTCCTTTGGCTGCTTAAAAATTTTTGTTTTGTTAATTGTTTTCTTAATAGTGTTTGCTGTGCACAAGGATGTTATGTGGATATTGATAGCAGGTTTAAATTTTTTGTTATTTGGTTTTCTTTTGAACTCCATTGTGGCATTCAGTGATCTGTTCATTTTTTCAGACTTAAATAGAAATTGGTGCTGGACATTTACTCTCATTTTGACTTCTTCCAAATGGTTGCTTCATAGCTTTCTTTAGGATGCAGGCCTCACAGTGCAGCATCTTTGAGTTTAGATTCTTCAAGGCTAAATGTAGTTTATAAATACGATCAATTATAAGAAGCCTAAGACGTGTATCCCAAGGATACTCTTGAAGAATACTTTAGTTTTGACCATATAAAGCATTGATGTGCACTCTCCTCCAAACTTAAAATGGTAAGCACTGTGTACAATGTTTTTTTATGGAGAATCTTTTGCCACAGTTTCATTTACTTAACATGATCCCGTGTTTAGTTTGAAGAATGTTCATAGTCTCTCCTTACGTGTCTAATAAGAAATTCACATTCAAACCACCAAAAAAAAAAAAGAAAAAAAGAAGGTATAATTCAAGATTCAGATCCAAGATTTATGGATTCAAAGGGGGAGGGTTCATCAACCAAATTCCAACTGAAACCCAAGATTTCTACAATTCTAAAACATTCACAATTATCCATGGGCCCAATAATACTCTCACTTTCTGCCGGTGGTACCAATCTTCATATTAGGGATCTTTGGCCCCTATTGGCAATCTTTTGCCAAAAATGGCCCAAGTCATTATGGGTGTTTCTGAATTGTTATAGAAACAACTCTCATCCAAGTCATTTAGGTGTGAGAGTGCAGAGGACAGGTGGAGAGATCCAAAAAAAGCAATAAAGGTTTCAACAATCTAAGCTTACAACAACAATCTTGATAATTTCATACAAGCATTGTCAAGGTGGTTAAGCAAGCAAGAAGAGAGAAGTTGGGAAAATCAGCCTTTGTCGGTCATTATCAAACATAATAGAGGTGGATCATTTTACCTCATTGTTTAGATATCTTGCTTACTAGGAGGAATTATCAAAATATTGGATTGCTATGTAGCACTTGTTTTCTTTTTCCTTGCTATCTCCTATAGTAGCCACGGTCTTCTCTCCCTTCCCAACCATACTCCCTATTGCTGTATCCCTTTTTTTCTTATCCTGCTTACCTACTTTTGCCTTGTGTGTGTGTGTGTGTTTTTTTTTTCTCCTGTCCTCCTCTCCCTATTTGTAGATGGAATAAAAGATGATGGATGGTTTCTTGTAACTAACTATTTTTTAGGAATTGTTTGTTTTCTTTTCTTTCTTTTTAAAGTTCTTTTTTTTTTCACAGCAATGAGTCATGAGTTCAGTTCTTTTCATGATCACTATAAAAAATCAATAAAATATGTACATTTATAGGTTGCAAGTTCAATTCTTAAATTAACAATTTTTGATATATCAGAATTTAGATTTTGCTAGATCTTAGGTTCAATTCCTCTTGATAATTACAAAACATTCTAGCATAATATCTATCTCTATATCATTTAGAATTGTCATAAGATGCAAGGAAAGAGCTTTCAAAATAGATTCATGATAAAGGCAGTCAAATAATACACCTTCTTTTGTAGGTCATTAGCGATGTGAATTTTCCCATCGTCTTACGAGCCATGAAAGGTCACGCATGGAGAGGGTACTTATATTCTACTATTTTAAATTAAAAAGAGCAATGCATCACATTTACATGAAATAATAAAAAATAAAATATAAAGCTATGGTATTCGCACACAATATCATTTATTCATGGGTCAGGTTCCTCCAACTGGATTCATAGGTCAAGTTCCTTAGTAATGAGCATTCTTTTGCATTCCTTTTTCAAATCATTTATATCTCAACATATTTGTTTTAGCTCTTGAGGCACACCTTAGAGTATTGTCCTCTATTTTTCTTTTGTTTCTCATCATCTTTGTTAAAATAGAACAATTTTTTTTTTGTTTTCCCATATATTTATTATTATTTCTAAAACATTCCCAACATGTATTTTAAAACATATTTCTTATGCATAAAGTATTTAAACATTAATCATAATACATATAAAAATTAGATCAACAAATTTATTACTATTCCAATCAGTTATTTCCACCACAGTCCAAGCAAAGCACACACAACTTGACAACAAAACATGCACACAAACACATAGAATGACTATTACAATCATTAATCTTAAAACTTAAGGAGAAGTGGTTCGTTACGACCCTCCAACCACAAGTGACTTAGACATCAAACATGGGAGGGAAGCCTTTGGATAGAACCACTAAAAGTATCATTAATGGTTGCAGCACATAGCTTACATTGCTCTCAAAATTGGCTACCAAAAACCCACAAAATCTAATTGCTACACCTTTTGAAAAGTGACAAAACGACATGTCATACTGGGAATGGCAGGTTCTTGTAGGTGTAGTGAGCCATCTCTTGTCTATGCACAATATCTATAATTTCTTGGTCCTCCAAGGATAGAAAGCCTACAGCTTGTGAGAAATTCATGTACTTCTCATGTTGATCCTACACTTGCTTGGCCAAGTGGTGTACCTTGGTAGGATGAAGCATGTGGGAGGTTTGCTTGATGTACTCCCAAAGCCTATCCCACAGTGTATTCCTATTAATACCAATGACAAGGTATGGGTAATTATCTGCCTTGAACCACAATATAGCGTTGGGTGCTAATGTCTTGTTTTGATGTTTCCTTATGGTGTCCTCCTCCAGGGACTCCTTTGCCCACTTGAGAGTTGTCTCTTGTTCATTTTCTTCCTACTCTTCCATATTCCTTCATAGTTCCTTGATTTTTCTACGTAGGTACTTCTCAAGAGCGCTCTGCTGGATGACCTCTTGAATTGCATGTTGGCATCGAGCCTCCTTCTCCCATTATTGCTTATGGTCCTCCTCCTACATGCATGCTTGCTCTTCACACTCTCTCTTGCATCTTTCCTTATCTTGCACCCATTGTTAATCTCTTGCGTGGCCCTATAGAGATCAACATTGGATTTATACTCCAGCTCCTTTCTTACGGCATTCTCCCTTTCCAAGAGTTGCTCCTGCCACCAACGGTCTTGTTTTGCCTTCTATTGCTTTGGCCTTGCATCCATCAAAATTGTCCCCTATGAGGATGATGCCTTCGAAACAACCTCAAGAGAAATGACTCCCCCAGCAAAGGAGGTTATCATACCACACACCCCCTTTCCCCAACATCTAGTGTGAACCCTAATGAGGGGAAGCCTAACCCCCTAGTTCAAGGGGCACAACATCATAGGTGGTTGTGCCACTCTTCACAAGATGAGAATTAAACCCGATTGTCTCCCTCTTCGTTGCTGGTGGAGCTTGGCTAGGAAGAACGTTGGAAGATTAACAAGTCTGCCCAGTTGCAAACATCACATGAAGGCAAAATGCGAACCTTGTAGCTTTGAAACATTGATTGATTGAACAAAGAAATGCTTGACCAAGTCAGTAGCTGCCTGCTAGAGAGGCAACAACTGCCAACGTGGAACTTGCCCGCTAGTGGTTTTTGGGATGTTTTCCTAAAAGAAAGGCATTGCATCCTGGAGCCCCATGGTGGTAGGTAGGATTATCTCTCTTATTTGTGGAATGGCCGGATGCTCTGAGATTGCCTTAGAACTTCGAATCCTTGCATTGTGAAATGTGGCCTCATGATTCTCCTCATGCACAAAGAAACTCACATCCTATGGATCAACCTCTTCTTTTAGGGCTTAGAGCAGCTCCTCCAAACCCACATGGCACATCAATTGCTAGAGCTTAACATTATTCCAGAAGACCTAACACTCAGGTTTAAATGTTTGTTACCCCCATCATTGTAGTAACCTTCCTCTAGAGGTGTTTGGCAAAAGGAACAACTATTGCAGGGAGGGGTACTTGAGAAGGTCTAAACACCACAATGTTTCTTATTTTTCAAATAGACCATAGGAGCATGCTAGCAAGGTTGTTCCCATTCACTGGGGTGGAAGAATCAAAATTGCTATGGTTCCAAACTCATAGGGTGAAGGAGCAAGTGAAGAAAAGATGTGCTTGAGTTTCTATGTCATCTACACTACACATAGGATAACAAACATTAATATCAAGGCCTTGATTTTTAAGAAAAGCTTGTGTTGGTATCACTTGGTTAGTGTAAAGCCAAATAAATATTTTAATCTTTTCTAGCAAACGTCCTTTCCATATTGCGTGCCATCTGTACACCACATCGTATTTCCTTGGCATTAGATCCATTGAGCCATGAGAGTTAGATGAGGATAGTTGGCTGATTGTATGGTACTATTTGCAAATGTTCCTCCAAAACAATGAATCATTTCTTGAGCACTCCCATAGATTGTACTTGCTTCAAACAATAGCCATCCATAGAGCCTCTGTGTCTGAATTGTCCTTTGCCTCCAATATTCTCCTTGTTAGACCATGATGGCTCAACAAGGGTATGTCTTCAAATCTTGGGACTCCCACTCCCCCTGTATGTTTTGGGTGTACCAACTTCTCCCAACAAACTAGGTAGATCTTGTTTTCCCCTTTTCCCTTGGACCAAATAAAGTTTGTAATGATTTGATTAACTTTATCAACAGTCCACTATGGTGGGATCACCATAGAGGCAATGTAACTTGCCATGGCTACAAGTACTGTAGTGGCCAATAACACCTTTCCCCTCTTGGTTAAGAAGCGGGATGCCCATTGTTCAATTCAAGCCTGTATTTTGTGTAAAAGATTGGGCCATTTGCTAGTTCACTGCTAGGTGAACATTGGGATCCCTAGGTAAGTATCCTCGTGGCTTCCTTGCCCAATTCCCAGAGTGTCTATAATCCTCCATTTCATAGCATCATCAGTTTGGATGAAATGGACGGTAGACTTTGTCCAGTTGATGTTCAGTCCTAGCTCCTAACTCATCTAGCTCAGAGCCTTTTTTATCAACATGGCCTATGGCATGGTTGCCCTTGTCACTAAAATGGTATTATCTGCATAGTGATTGGCGATGCACACGATTTCCTCAACCTCTAGGCCTCTAACACCCTCCACTCTACAATATGAGTTCATGGTACCCATGGCTAGGATAGACAGATAAGGTGAAGAGGGACCCCTTTGGTATAAGCCCCTTTGAGGGGAGGAGAACACTCATAGTTGTCCATTGATATCAAAGGAGAAGGCTCCAGTGTGTTGCATCTGTAGACATATGTTTACAAATCTAGGCTAGAAGCCCTTGCACAACATGATTTCACCTAGGGAATTCTAGTCAACAGTATCATATGCTTCTGCTATATCCAATTTAAGAAACATACTTAGGAAAGTTGCCGTAGATGTAGAATGAATAAGCTCATGAAGGAGCATAATCTGGTTCTAAATGTGTCTCCCCTTAACAAAACCTGTTTACTGCTGAACAGCCAAGGAAGGCATTAGTGGCTACAGTCGATGAATCATTGGTAAAGATTCGGAGAAGGGTGTTACACACCCCAATAGGCCGAAAATCAGTTGGCTGAGTTGGGGTACCAACCTTATGCAGCAAAATAATCTATAAGTAGTTGATTTTGGCCCTAACCTAACCCCAGCAAAGCATGAGATTAAAAGTGTCCACCAAGTTCACCCCAAAGATAAAATAATTCCTTAAAGAATTCAACAGGTCACCTATCTAGGCCCGAAGCTCTCATTGACATCATGGTGAAAATTGCCTCCTGAACTTCATCCTTAGTGATACATTGTAGTAATATTTGGTTATCAACTTGGTCAAAACCCTCTAGATTGGGACCGTGATAGGAGATGTATCTCCCTTCTTCCAGATCTTTTCTTAGAACTATTGTAAGGTCTTGGCAATATGCTCTGAGTCAGTGATTTGGATTTCCCCCTCTAGTAGGACCTCGATGTGCTTTGCCCTCTTTGTTGTTTTAGCTATCGCATAGAAAAGTTTGGTATTGTGATCCCCTTCTCTTAGCCATCTCCCACCAATATGCTTCCTCTTCTACTATGAGCCTTTGGAGTTCCTGTAGCATAGTGAATTCTTCCTCTTTTTGGTCCTATCCTTGCTCTTGCATTTGTAGTATTTGCTGTAGTTTTCAGATTTGCTTTTGTTTGAGAAACATAAATACATACTTGTCATGTTTGGCTTGTGATTTAATTCCTTGCTTGACTCATGAAGACTCTACTTGAGGAAATCCCATGGATCGTGTCGACCCAGATACACTACCCACACCTCCTAGACCAGTTGCTTTAGCCAATATTTTTGCAACCGTGTTCTCTTGAAGTGGAAAGGTTGTGCATTTTATTTCCAGTTTGGGCTATCTTTGATAGAGCAGAGTAGAGGCTTGTGGTTAGAGGCTCTTTGTTCTAGCACTGTGACTACAATGTACTTATCAATGACCATGACAATATTGACCCATATTCTGTCAATTTGGGACATCACCCAATCTTGTCCTCTTCTATTATTGGTCTAGGTAAACTGGCATCCTAGAATGTCTATGTCCACAAGGTTAAAGTTTATGAAACTTGTGGAAATGCTCACTCCCTTGTGGCTCCACTAGCCCTTTTCCAGCTCTTTTTCATGAATACAATTTTTGGCTGAAGTCACCCACCATGACCCAGGCAATGTGGTTCCTCACCTCAGAGATGGCCTTTTGAAGTTCCTAAAATCAATTTGTCCAAACTTGCAAGCAATTAAATCTATTAGCCATGTCCACATAGTTGGAGAAAACAAGGTTATACTTCACTCTATGGCATAGATGTGTTCCAGATTTTGTTTAATAATTGTGGTCAGTCCCCTTGCCCATCCTCTGCAATCCACAAAGAAAGAAAACCAACCCAATGAGGTTAACAAATGCCTCTATATATGTTGAATCATCATTTCCTGCAGACGTGCAATGTTGCAATTTTCTTGCTTTACAAACTCCTTGAAGTTACTTTGTACGAAGTACCCTGTCCTTGGCAATTCCATGAAAGAATCCTCATGGTCTACTACTAGACCTTTTTTTGTAGATGTCCTGGATGGTCCCTTGAACTCCCCAATGCCAAATCCTGTGTTGTTTTCTTGATCCTGGTTTCTTGGAGGCTTGGCTTGCCCACTTTTTTAATTTACTAGCAGACTTTGACACCAACTTCTTGCTCCTTTAGAATTTGCCACTTCGTAGGCAGGAAAGTAGGAATGATAGATCCCCTCAGGCGAGCCACCTAAGAACCCAGTAGAAAGAGGTCCTCAGATGAAGCTACTGTGGTGGCAGACAGTTCATTATCCTTCTAAGTGAGTTACCTGATCATCAACCAGAACCTTTGCTTTGCTGCAAGCGTGCCTCCTTCAGTTTCTTAGTTATACCCTCTTGGCTTGAATCTTCCATGGCATGAATTATCGTGAACTTGTACTATGTTGCTGAATTCTTTCCGCAACACTTGCTTGGAAGCCACTTTGGCTTTACCACCTTGTATACTAGGCTTTTCTACCACCGCAACACTTGCTTGGAAGCCACTTTGGCTTTACCACCTTGTATACTAGGCTTTTCTACCACAATGCTACTCTCCCCATCACCTCTCCCCCAACCCACCAACATGCCCCTCCCCCAGTGTTTGGCAGATTGTAAAAAGGGGGATCTTGCTAGCTTATTCTTTTTTTAAACAACTTGCTATTCCAAACATTTCAGCTTTCTTAGGTGATACCTATAGTCCTTTGCTAGGTGGTTATATTTCCCATGGAACTGGTACCTTGGTGTTGCACCTACATCTTTAACCTTTCCTTCTGCAACACCATTGGTCCTTTCATCTGTGGGAACATTTTCCATTGTCAGGATTTCCATCGCATAGGGCATCTCCATTTGGATTTCTTGCAGTAGCCCATCTGTGCTCAGAGAATGCCAGACACAGAGTCACACAAATGCCATTTGCTCCAGAGAGGTTGTGAACTTGTCAAATGCAATATTGCTAGCATATGAGAAACTCTTTGGTCTAAAACTCCCACGGGAGCCTAAAGACCTTGACCCACATTGGAACACTAGTAAACAAGTTGGGGTCATTGTGGGCGCTAGGGCTCCAGTGAGTTAACGCTAGATCCCTAGCCTCAAAAAACCATGGTCCCCCTTGAACTGTTTTGTCCCTGTCTGCAACAAATTGAAATATAGAGAAGGAGATCCTTGGGCAGCATTCTCACCTCCACCTCCTCGAAGTTTCAGGAAGTGGCCACGTGGCCACCCATCGTTGGACCTACTCAACCCTTGGCCATGCCCCCAAAAGACACAAGCTTCCCCACCAAGCTGTGCTGCAACAAAGGCATCCCACCTAGCAGTAGTGCTGGACTCATTTGCAGACATAACTTACCTAACTTGAGGCACACCATGTCAATGCTCCTGTTGCCCAGCTTCTAGGCTATGAGCCACACACCTCCTGCAATGTCATCAACTCCATCACCAACTGTACCTTCCACACTGCCTTCACCACTTTCACCACGAATGTTGCTTCCCCCAACCTCTCCTTCTAATGTGCATTGTGGCCTGCCTTTCACTCTCTCACCTGCTCCCCTACTACTTCGTGTATCTCTTGGTTGTTCCTTCCACTTCCCAAGCTCATGGCCCATTCCCATGCTGCTCCTACCCACGGCTTCACCCAAATTTGTGAGCTTGTTGGTGCTGCCATCCATACCTGTTGTTGCATGAGCCTTAGCACCCTCTCCAATCACCAGTTGACTGCTAGCTCCAACCAAATTAGTGTTTTATCCCATTTATTGCAATGAGTTTTTATAATTTTGAATTTCTTTTACAACAAAGTATCAGAAATATATTCTTAATAAATATGATGACATTATTGCTAAACACGATAAGTTCAGACTCTATCCAATGTGCATGTGACTAAATTTACAAGATCTATTCTGGTACTCTTATATGGCATTTTGTGATATGCATTTGAGTCTTCCTCCAGCTGAACAAATGAACTACTCTCATTGCTTATGTTTCCTTGTTTAAAAAAGCTATATGGTTAGACCCATAACCATTATCCTTGGGTGATCTCTAATATCACAGGCTATTTCTTGTTCTACTTTAAATTTTTTATTTATAAATGCGATTTTCTTTTAGTATGCTCAAATAAAAAGGAAAAACATGGTTACATGACCTTTTTTCTAATTTTTTTTTAATTTTTCCATAATATGTTTTCTGTGGATAGTTTAGTGATTATTAAGATTTGACTAACTTGCTTTTCAAATTCTGATGACGATAGTCTTTGCTGAGCACAGGGATTACAAAAGGAAGCAGATTTCCGCTACTCTTTAGTACGAATGCGTGATAATGCAGAATCTATTGCTTTCTATCGTGGTGAGCAGCATGAACTGCTTTCAGTGAAGGTGAACCTGATTATTTTTACCTTCTAGAAGTTTATAATACTCACAACTACCAATCTTTAACTTTGTTTTCGTGCATTTAGATTGAAAGCCCATGTATAGATTTCTTTCTTTTGAACAGGCCTTCTTTTCAGCGTTGATGAAAAACTTACAAGAGCTTATCATTTGGACACGTCATTTGGCTTTGTTCAGCAATGCTTACGACTTCTCTGTCTTCATCCTTCCAAGTTTAATTATAGCTCCAAGATTCTTTAAAGGCGAGGTTTGTGTGTTGCGTCTCTTCTTAGATTATTCTTCCTGCATGAAATCTGTGTATACATAAGACAAGTATTAACAGGAGCTTCCTGGAGCATTTGTTTAATATTGTTTTTTCTATTATGTTCAGGTTGAGTTTGGCGTTGTGACACAATCAGGATATGCATTTAAAAGAATTCTATCAGCAGTTTCTGTTATTATTCTAAAGTTTGATCGTTTCAGGTTAGTTCTGTTATAAAAAATACAGTAGTACAGCAATGATGATAATAAAACCAAAGAATAACAATTGAAAACAACAGAACCCATCCACATACAAAGTTAATGAGGTTTGGGTCATTTTATTGAAAGCACGGAGAGCTACAATTACTGTAGAACATACAATTAAGTATTAAACAATGTTAAGAGTGGGCTGATGTTAAGGTTGTGTATTATTAGCAAGCTTAACATTGCTCAAAAAATGTTAATTGTAAAAGTACCATATGGTTTTGATAAAACGCGATGATGGGGAACTTAGTTCACCTTGGATGACGGTGATAAATATTTGATACAAAAGGTTATAATTGTTTACAAAGTTATGATCATCTTGTGGGTATAAAACCTCGAGAAAAATTGTGTAGTGTTGGAAAGTCATGAGTGAAAGAATGAAAAACAACTGGGAATACGGTGAACATTGAGTAGTCAATATTACCTACACTGTGATTAATGTCAATCATTAAGAAGTTCGTGAAAAATAGCTGAATTGACGAAAAATATCTGATTTTTTCAATGGCAAAAAATCTTTATTACTAGAGTTTTTCATTGTAATTTTCCAAAAAGTAGCACAATCAATTTTTTGCTGAATATTTTGAATAATTCGTATAAAGGTTCTAAAGAAATTTAATGTTAGATTTATAAACAACAAAAATATAAACTAAAGTAATCCAAAACTAATAAAATAATGAAAACATAAATTGATTATATTGTTTTTTGTATCTTATCATTCTATTTACGTTATGGTTTTGCATTCCCTTAACCTTCAGACTACCTATTTGGACATTCACCAACTGGATTAAGTTGAGAGTGCTTGCATATCTTTACCTAATGATATAAGTCAGTTCAACAAAATGTAATGTTGATGAGCCTCTTCTTCATCTCCGCCTCCTGTTCTTTCCATATGCCTTAGGGTGGGGGCATTTGTTGTTGATCTCCCATTCTTGGAGGCATGGGCTTTGATAGAGTGGGGTGTGTTGATCTCCCATTCTTGGAGGCATGGGCTTTGATAGAGTGGGCTGTGTTGGTGGCTTGGGCTTTGACAGAGCAGGGTGTGTTAGGGGATGGATCCCCTCTTGGTCGTTCTGTGCCCTAGGAGGGGTCTAGAAGACAGATTTTCAAGGACATTGGAAGCAATTTTGTGGTTGACAAGAAGAAGAAGCTCAAGAGACCTTTCTTGCATGAGGCTCAAACAAAAGAGACCCAAAGGGATATTTAATTCAGGAATTAGGGGACTCTAGAGGTCTATTGTAAGCAGTCCTTAAGCAAACCATGAAGTTGCTATCTTGGAACCGCAAGGGGGAGGTCTGGGAAGTGTCCTTACCTAGTATTGGGTGTCAATTTTTGGGCACCAAGTTAGGACATAAATAGCTTTGTGTGAAAGAGATCATGGCAGCTGCATTCAGATAAGGGAATCCACCTACCTCTAGAGGAATAGTTGCAACTTGCAGAGTGAAAGAGTCTGAATGAAGCATGAAACATATGGCTTTATTAAATTTGAGGATAGGATGTGGCTCAACACCCAAAGGAAATTTTCCATTTTATCCATGGTGTTGGTCAGTGGTTCATAGGCTTTAAGCAAAGTGTCTGGTTTTGGATTGATGCTCTTTCAGCTGAGTGAGTGAGCGTTCTAGTCCAACTGTTTTTGGTCTATTTATGGCTCTGTATATTTATTGCCGCTTCAGGGTAGATTTCTGCCCACAGGCTTTTTGATGCTTTGTGAGCTCTTGGCTCACGATTTGATGTAGTTTTTTCCCCTGTTAATACCATCCTGACCTTATTTTTTCCAAAAAAAATGAAAAAGAAAAAGAAAAAATATATCCTCCAACTTTGGCCAAGCACTGACAACAATTTATCAAAACTGTGAACTTTATTTTTGCATCACAGCTGCGCTTCTCTAATCATTCATCAGGGTTTAAACCCAAAAATATATTGACCTTGCTTTCAACCCCTTCCAATCTGAACACATTATAAAATATATAACATAACCTCAACCCATTTATACGATATAAAACATTACTTTATTACATTATAAAGGCACACATCACGTTGGGTCAAACACATGCTACATAATCAAATAAGCAAAACAAAAGATTTGTTTCACTTTCTTACAGTGACACCCCGTGAGTTTATCTTGTATGGGTCATAATTTCTCTTCTTCTTTCCAGAGCTCTTGTATGAAGATTTTAAATGTCACATTGGTAATAACAACTTTTAAAAAGGTTGCCATGGATGTGTCACTGAAGGTGAACATCTTGTGAGGATTGAAAATTAAGAATACAATACTTTCCACATCATTTTTCCAATTGATCTTTGGATCGTTAAAATGTTTGAATAGTTAAATAAGCTTGTTGTGGAATGCTTCCGAGATGAGGGAAATCTCAAATCGTTCAATCTACTGTCATTTTTCAACTACGTGGAGATGGTTAATTCTTGTGTAAACAAATATGTTTTCATTTACTGTTTAATATTTTTAGTAATACAGGCTTTTGGCATGGGTTTGCAGTGGACTTGCAGCACAGACCGAGCGATTGGATTCTCTACTTAGGTCTCTAAGCAAAAATAATGAAAGACACACTTTGATCAGACAGCAAAATATGCAGCCATCAAAATATATAGAAATTCCACAGTCTGGCGATGAGCGAGCTTCATTTGTTAAAGAACTTCCTACAGGTGAATGTTTAATTTTCATCTACATTTTATTTGTACGTTTATGCTAAAATATCAGTCTTTTAAATCAATAAATTTTCATCTTAGGCTATATCTCCTTGGAAGAAGGACCAGGCTTGGTCATTACCAACCTAGATGTTATGACACCAAATCTACGAGTTTTGCTTATAAAAAATCTGAGTATTTCACTTTCTCCTGGAGAATCTCTGCTAGTGATGGGTCCTTCTGGATGCGGTAAGTCATCTCTGCTAAGAGCAGTTGCAGGACTTTGGAATCGTGGTGATGGATTTATTCAAGTACCATCTCCCAAGGAAACATTCTACCTTCCTCAAAAACCATACACATCCATTGGCACTCTGAGGGATCAGTTACTCTTTCCAGCATCCAATAGCAGCTATGCATATACGAGTAATGAAAAACTTAGTAGAATCCTTGAAGATGTGTTGTTAGGAGATCTTCCAGGAAGAGTTGGTGGCTTTACTGCTTGTCATGACTGGGGAGATTTACTTAGCACTGGAGAACAGCAAAAGTTATCTTTTGCTAGGCTACTTCTTCATGAGCCCACGATGGTGTTCCTTGATGAAGCCACAAGTGCACTAGACATGGAGAATGAAAGTAGGCTATATTCCTTGCTTCAAAGCAAGATTGATATCTTTCTGTCAGTTGGTCATAGGCTGTCGTTGGTCAAATTTCATACACATGTTCTCGTCCTTCGGGAAGACTTTACATGGACAATATTCTCAAGAGATGATTTTGAACGATCCAAGTCAGCTCAATAAGATAGTAGATTTTAATTTCTGCACATCTAGCAGTCATGTTAGTCTAGATGGTTTCACATATCGGTAGTTGCTTGAAAATATCTAGTTATGCTTTCCAGAATAGGTATACATGGTTTGCATCCACCAATGCATTCTATATATAGAAAATGCTCTAGCTTCCTGGTTTGAGATGTCAAAGGATACCTGTAATAGAACAGAGCTGTCTATGGCATTAGCTTGGGCATCTGTTTCATTGTTTCTATCCTATAAGTATCCATAAATGACTTAAACTGCTACAAAGTGAGCCAAAAAAGTGGCTCAATTAAGCAAACCGTTTCAGGCTTTTGAGGCGTCATTTTATTTCAATTGGTGTTTGGTGTTATACTATTATAAGATGTTATCATGAAGATGAAAAATATTATTTGTATTTGTCTTGCTTTATGAAAGGTCAAAAATAATTTATGAATAATAAAATTTTGGAGCACAATCACCAATCTTAGAGCTCAATCAATAATCATTATCAATAATATACTGCATAATCATGTGTGTCTCTTGACTATAATTGTTCCATTAATTATATTTTGCTACCTTCTAAGAATCAGTTTTTTAATTTTATTTTAAGTAATGAAACAAACTTCGAGGTGCTAGTAAACATGTTAGTTTGGTTAATATATATGCTTTTGACTTGGCGTAAACTCATTTTGACAAAAGCTTAGGATGTTTTAGGACCAAGAAGGAAATGAATTTAACAAAAATATTAATTATATAAAACATATACAACTATCAAGGTTAAAGTCCATCTTGGCTTAAATTAAAATAATGAGTTTAACTTGCTTGAAAATTATGTCATAATGTTTTGTATTTTTAAAGCTTAATTATGCTAAGAAAGGATTTCATCATGTAGCTTAGAACATTTATACTTCTAATCAAGAAAATGGAGAATTCGAATTGCTTCATTGCTAAGTAAGATGTTGCACTTTGTGCTACGTAAGTAGCATGGTAATGAGCTATGGAATTTACTTTTTACTTTTTAAAATTCATTTACAAAAATCTAAAGGTAGAAATTATTGTAATAACATTCCCTTTTCTAATTGAACTATTTTCCTTAGAAGTATTTTAATTTCAAATTCAATTGTCATCAAGCATACTAGGAATGCTTAGAGTTTTGCAAGTGATTTTTGGAGCTTTAATAAAATAACAACTCTTAAATATATGGTTATTGTTGTTTGTCCTCTTTGTTTCTAAAAAACAATGGGACATGAAATATTAAGTATAAAAAATTTTGTAGTATTTGGCACAAGTTTGGGATTGTTTTAATTTCATCTCTTTTAATTTACAATAGATGGATTATCTAGTAGTTTCTATGGGATTGTTGCTTTAAAGAAGTCACCTTTTTATAGTTTAATTAGAAGTTTGGATGTGTTGGAGATTCAATGTTTAAATAGTGATATTTGTGGGTTTTATTGGGTTGATGATCATGATGTATTACCTCTTGACACAAGCATGTATACATAAGTGATGGTGTATATATTATTGTTGCACCTAAATTTAATTCAATCATCATTGTTATACCTTTAATCCAATAATATGTGTTAACTCTTTAAGATAGGCAAATGATTTGACAATAATTCTATAGCTAAGGCCTCTATCTATATTTAATTAGGTTCGAATATCATCCATGTCTAAAGCTTAAGCTTATTTATTTTTGTGGGCACCTAGCAAGGTTTTCTAATTGGAGTTCATTCGTTCGATTTGGGTATCAATCATCCATGATGTTCATAGCTTGACATGGAAGATTCTCTTATTCATTGGCTAAGAATGAGGTGTTAGTCTAGTGATTAAACTCTTGATTTCGAAGCCCCAAGTTATGGGTTTGATTCTCGTGGGTAATGTTAAGTTATAAATTTTTAATTGGACTATATGGGGTCTACCTATATTTCAATTATTTTGGATTCTAACATTGTTCTCTTGCCAAACACTACTAAATTTGTAGTAATGGAGATATATCTTGGGATCTACCTATATTTCAATTATTTTGGGTTCTAACATTGTTCTCTTGCCAAACATTGCTAAAATTTATGGTAGTGATGGAGATATTTATTAATATTCGAAATCATACATTCCAATCCCTTTAAGTGTATTAATAATTTTTTCCATATACTACACTTGACATTGTCAAGTGAAGATGAATTCCCTTGTGTACAATTTTGCAATTGCAACAAAGGATAGCTCATAAATGCCCAAAACATCCTTGTAACAATTTTTATAATGCTTAAATTGTAATTTGTGGTAAATGTTGCAAATATTAACACAATGAATGCAATATTTAAAATTGTTAAATTTCAATAATATAGTTTTATTGCAATTTCAAACATGGATGAATGTGGTAGATGCCTGCAATTTGATTGAAGTATATATTTATATTTGATACTTATCTAAAACATATTACGTACCGTATACATAACTAATGCATGTTAGGTATAAGAAGTTTGCTAATAGTATAATTATGACATTTTCATATAAGTAATAATATCATTAATTGTAAATGTTAGATGATAACTTGATGTTGGAGCAAGAACATGACCTTGCTCTAGGAAATAGTTTGAATAACTCATTTTGGGTTGTTGATGGTTTCTAGTGCTACCAAGGCACAAATAACCCGAAATAACTTCGGCAAGTACAAATGAGCTAAATATGGCTAAGTGTATTCAACAATAAAAATCTCTCTAAGAAATTGTTGTCTTGTATGTAACTAATGACTATCTCTTTAGCTTTCTTTCAACATAATTATAGAAATTGAATCTCTCTTAAAAGCCTAGCTTTAAATCTTACACAATAGATATAGTGAATAAATAGGTTTATAGAAAATGCCAATCTTAAATTTTGAGCTATTTGTTGGCTAACTTCCTAATGCTAAACCACAAAAATTTTACTAAACAGATCAAGAAACTAAGGTAAAGAGATTATTCAAAAAGCTCAAAATCATACAAAGATGACAATATTTTCTATGTTAAAATGATTTAGAATTGACACTTAGAAGCTATCTTGTTCAATCAGAGTAACAAGAATAAGCTAAACCTTAGTTCATAGAGAAAATAACTTTGTCAAAAACTAGCAATTCGTCCAAACATAGCTATGCAATATTTAAACTAGGCAAATATAGAAAAGCTATTCAATTCGACTACTAATTGAGAGATGAAAGCTAAAACAGAGATAAAACCTATTCAAAATGACATTGTATGAAAATAGTCTTTACAAGCTTTCTAAAAAGAAATACTTCACTCCCCATGCCCCCAAATAACTTTTGCTCTAGGCTTTATATATTAATCACTGGCTATTATAATAGTTACAAAAGTTAAGGCTTTATATCTTACATTTTCTTCGTATAACTGAAGGCCATTTGACAGCTGTTCAATTTCTTGATAAATCCTTCTTTGAATTTGAAGCTCTTAAACTGATAATTGTTGAGATAACCTCACATGATTAAGGAGAGCTTTAATAGTCTGATTCATTGCATTTGGCTTAGTATTATTAGGCTTCTTAAGAATCTCTTTAGTGCTTGTTTCTCCCAAAACTAATTTGGTTATATAATTAGTTATCCTTGTTAATGTAGCTTCTATACTAGAACAAGCTGGTTCCAATTCCAATTTCTTTTTGGTAGTCTTATTCATAATTTCCCTAATTGCCATCATCATCATATCTAAAAAGCCATCTTTATTTTGAGCTAATAATTCTCTTTTTGTGCTAGGTAAATCATACAACTCTTGAGCTTTTTCTTTTCATTTGGACAACTTGTTTCTCTTGAATTTCTATGATTTCATCCTTTATCTTCTTCATCCACTCCTTGCTGTAGTTCATCTTAGTGATTATTTCTTTAAAACCTAGCAGAGCTAGATGGGAATGATCTAGAGCTTTTGCATTTATGGCCTATTCTAGCTTTGAACTTACAATAGCTAATCTTTCCTCTAATTGTGCTATGGTATGTTTTTTTTCCTTTTGAGCAATGATTCCTTGATGGTAATCATTGCTTTAAGCTACTCATTCTTTTCCTTGAAGCTCTTCAACTCCTCTTGTAGCTCGGATGTCTCTTGTTCATTTTGCATAAGAAATTCCTTGAGCTTAGCTATTTGACTATTAGCTATTTGCCCCATATCTTTAATCAAAGTTGATATAATCTTTGACATGTTTTGATGAGACATTACTAGCTTTTATCTTCTAATTTGTGGATCATCTTTTTTATATTAGAAGATGACACCAGCTTCTATTTGTAGTTCAATGGGAAGTTTTTAAGTTAGGACAATGCACCCTTCTTTTTCTTTAACTTTGAAAGATTAAGTAGTTGCCTTCATTAAGTAGCTTGATGGGAAGTCAAGAGTTGATGATGAGCTTTCTCCTTCTTTCTATTGTTGTGACTCTAATTTTTGTTTTTCTAAAAGCTATTGCTGTAGTAGCTCCTTTTATTGGTTTTTGCTTTTTAAATCTTCATTGTTCTCATGGCCTTCACCCTTGCATAATCAGCTCTATCAACAGTGAATCTTTCATATTGCATTGCTCCCTCTGGATCTAGTAGCTTGCAAGAGAAGTTAATTGGAGTAATACATTTTTGTAATTATTCTATTATCTTAACTTTGGTCTTATCAACTTGGATAATTTCAACTTGGATAATTTTTCTATCTAATTATTCTAGTTTTAATCCTAGCTCATTACATATTGATAGGGGTATTAAGGTTGAAGTAGCTCATGAATCAACTAAGCAGTTATGTAGGTATCTCCCTTTTAGTTTAAGAGTTAATAAGAAAGGTGGAGCATCTTTATTGACTACAATTGCTATATTACTAATAGGTTTTTCAATGTTATAAATGTAGTTTGTAGCAACAACACTAACTTTATTTTTATTTTTAATTTTCCCTAAAATTCTCTTTGAGCATCCTTCAATCTAAATTAATTGGTATAGACTAATGCTGGCCTTAATCCTTTTTAGATTTCTCCTAGATGATCCTACTTTGAGCATTGAACATCAAAGGTGTGGGGAGTTAAAATGGATTAACAAGAGGTAGTTGGCCATCATTTGTAAACTATGATTTCTACTAGATGACCCTACTTTTTATTTATCTTTTGTTTTGAAAGACAAATCCTTAATTAAAGGTGAAGCCCTAGTTTGTCGTGTCTTTATTCCATTTCCTAGGTTTTTAATTATAATATCAAATTCTTTATCTAATGAAACTTTAATCTTAAGTTTGAATATTTTTGTTGGGCTTTTAAAATTTTCTTGTTTTTCTGATGATTCAATCGTGAGCCAAAATAACTATTCTAATTTAACTTTTTACTTGAATTTAATTTCATATATTTTAATAAAAGTTCTTCCTATAGCATTAATTAAAACTCTTAAAGTAAGAACATGACCCTACTCTAGGAAACAATATGAATAGCTTCTTTTGGGTGGTTGTTGGTCCCTAGTACCACCAAGGCATAGATACCTCAAAATATCTTCTGCTAGTAAAAATGCCGTAAATATGACTAAGTGTATTCAACAATAAAAATATCTATAAGAAATTATTGTCTTGTATGTAATTAATGACTATCCCTTTGGTTATCTCTTAATATAATTATAGAAATTGAATAGCTCTTCAAAAATCCTAGCTTTAAATATAACACAATAGATATAGTGAATGGATAGTTTTTTAGAAAATTCTAATCTTAAATTTTGAGATACTATTAGATAACTTCTTGATGCTAAACCATAAAAGCTTTACTAAACAGAGTAAGAAATTGGAGGAAAGAGATTATTCGAAAAGCTTAGAATTGTACAAAGATTACAATATTATCATATTAAACTAATTTAGAATAGACACTTAATAGAATCTATCTCATTTTATCAAAGTAAAAAGATTAAGCTAAACCTGAGTTCATAGATAAAAAAACCTATTCCAAAACTACTAATTCATCCAAACATCACTATGTAATATTTAGGCTAGACAAATAAGAAAAAGCTATTTAATTCGACTACTGATTAAGAGATGAAACCTAAAAGAGATAGATAGGACTTGTTCAAAATGACATTATACAAAAATAACCTTTACAAGCATTCTTAAAAGAAATCCTTCACTCTACATGCCCCAAAATAGCTTTTTCTTTAGGCTTTATATATTAACAACGGGTAGTTACAATAGTTACAAAAGTTAAGGCTGCATATATTTCACATTTTCTTCATATAACCGTAGGTCATTTGATAGCTATTTAGTTTTTTGATAAATCCTTCGCATTCTTTGAATTGGAGCCCTTCAACTGATAATTACTAAGATAACCTTTCATGATCAAGGAGAACTTTAATAGTATAATTCATTGCATCTTGCTCAGTATTATTAAGCTTCTTTGGAATCTCTTTAGTGCTTGTTTCTACCAAACCTGATTTGTTTATGGAATTAGTTATCTTTGTTAATGCAACTCCTACACCAAAATAAGCTTTTTTCAATTCCAACTTCTTCTCGGTACTTTCATTCATAATTCCTATAATTGCAATCATCATCATATTTAAAAAGCCTTGTTTATATTGAGGTAGCAACTCTCTTTTGGCTCTGGCTAAATAATTCAACTCTTAAGCTTTTCTTTCCATTCGTAAAAAAATGTTCTCTTGGATTTCTTTGATTTCATCCTTTATCTACTTCATCCATTCCTTGTTGTAGTTCATCTTAGTGATTATTTCTTTTAAACATGGTAGAGCTAGATGGGAATGATCTAGACCTTTTTCCTTTCTATTCTGTTGTAACTTTGAACTTATGATAGCTAATCTTTTCTATAATTATGTTGTGGTATGTTGTTTATTTTCGAGCAATGATTGCTTGATAATAATTATTATCTTAAGTTGCTCATTCATTTCCTTGAAGCTCTTCAACTCCTTGTGTAGGTGGGATGTCTCTTGGTCATTTTCCATAAGAAATTCCTTAAGCTTAGCTATTTGACTATCAACTATTTTTCCCATATCTTTAATCAAAGCTACTATAGTCTCTGACATGTCTTGATGAGACATCACTAGCTTTTGGCTTTTGGTTTATGGATAATCTTATTTATATTAGAAGATGACACTAGATTCTTTTTTTGATTCAGTGAGGACCGTTTAGGTCAGGATAATACATCCTTCTTTTTCTTTAACTCTAAAAGACTGAACAACCTCTTTCATCATGTAGCCTAATACAAAGTCAAGAGCTAATGATAAACTTTCTCCTCCTTTCTATTGTTACAACTCCTTTCATTTTTTTGGTTCTAAAAACTACTATTGTTGTAGCTTCTTTTTAGCCTTTTCTTGTTCAATCTTCATTTTTCTCATGGCCTTCACTATTGCATATTTAGCTTTGTCAGGAGGAAATCATTCATCTTGCATTGCTTTCTTTGGATCTAGTAGCTTCCAAGAGAAATATTTTTCTTCTAATTAAGCCAAGTATTCTTTAGAGAGGTCTCCTACCAAGGTATGGTCTCTTTCTTCTAGCCACCTACATACTTCAATGACTAGGACATCGTACACTCTAACTGGAAGCTTTATTGATAAATTCCTCTTTAGCTGTGCTAGAGCTTCATCCTTGGTTTGATTCACCTCTCTATCAGTTATCCTAAAGGATAATATGTTTGTTTCATTTGGTTGATGAACCTTTCTTGTCGTAGTAGTTAAATATATTCTTCTTGGACTTAAAGAAAAACTACATTGCTGTTTAAATCTCCTAAAAATTTTCCTTAAATGCCCTAACTCAATAAACTTCAAGGAGCCAAACTTCAAAGGAAGAAATTCCTTATGCTTATAATCATGCCTCAACAGGATTTTCCACATTTGTCACCCAACCTATAAAGTTGCCAAGTAAGGAGCTACAAACCTAGGCAACTTATAAGCCTTTTCCTCAAAACCTACTATAAGAATCTAAGGTTAATAAACATATAAAAAGATAGCTTCATGACATTTTCTTTTATCTTATTAATTTTTTGTTGATCAACTCTTGGTGGGAAAACTTCTAAAATTAACTTTAGCAAATAAGGATAAACATAATTCATTAAGAATTCAAAGGCTTGTGCATCAAAATAGCTTCTTTGATAAACAACTAGGAAGAAATCATAATAGGGGTCTTCTCGATGAGTCCTTTTCCATTGATTCTACAGAATAAAGACATGATTTCTCTACTAAGTTACGGTCTTCATCAAAGCTAAATAATTCTACTTCTTCTACTTCTAGATTGAATTGCACAACATTAATTCATTGCCAAAGTTGATAGATGTTTAGATTGAATTGTTGTAGATAATCTAAGAAGGTAAAAGTATCAACATCTTCAAACTTTTGAGATGCTTCTTCTTTTTCTTTGTAAGATATTTTGGTTACCTTTTGAGGGATTTTGAGGGAACTTTAGAATTTCTTCTCTACTTCATCAACTTTGAATATTAATGGTTGCGTATTTGAAATTTTCTTTGATTCTACTTATTAAGACTTAGAGCTTTGTGCTTTAATTCTCTCACTTTTAGATAGGTTGTTCAAAACTATTTTTGATACATGTTGTAGGCTTTGACTTTTTTGAGTTACTTTGCTATTTTTTATTAAATGCTTTAGGTTCAAGGTTTAATCATATTCTCATTAAACTAACTCCTATTTTCACATATTTAGAGCTTAATTTATAAGAATATTTTAATTATATGAAAAATCATGTGTTGATTTTGCTTATACTAACACAACAAAGTTTTATTTAAGCTTGTAGAATTGGTTTGTAAAATCATTTTGGATTCTAAAATTCTCTTCCTTCTAACATGAATGGATGTGCAGATCTGCCTATAAATTTCTTTGATAAGTCTTTTGGTTTTAACATTAACTTGTAGAACCTCTTTTGAGCTTGGTTTTAGAGTTGATTTTTAGTTCTATGTATTCATTATATAAAAAGGTTGACATGGAAGAATGGTCAAAGAACCTTTTTCATAGAATCAAATTTCAGTTCTATGAGCTATAGTTGGCCCAAGATGAGCTTTGTTTATCTTAATGTAACTTGTAGAATTGATTTGGCTTTTTTTTATAGAACTAGTTTTTGGTTCTATGAATTTGTGTTATATGGAAGTTAATGTGGGAGAGCTTTTTTAGGGGCCATATTTAGAATTAATTCTCCTGGTTCAATGAATTAATTAACTTTCCAAATCTAACATGGTTGTAAAATAGATTTTAATCCTATTCATAGAGCTGAGTATTGGTTTTGTAAGTTTGTTCTACAAAGGAGCTGACATGGTAGAACCAATTATGTACTTGTTTGTAAAACTAAATTTTGGTTCTAAGTGTGACACTTCCCTCCAATAATGATGTGGTTTGTAGAATAGTTTAAGCTTTCCTCTATAGAACCCATTTTTGGGTTTACAAATTCATTCTATAAAAGAGGTGACATGGAAGTGAGGACTAAATATCTCTCAAAATATTCTAACGCATATTTTAGTAGTTTAGGTATTCATTGTTAGAATCATTTCATAGAACTATTTTTTGGTTCTATGAGCTTGCACTTCAAAAAGATTAACATGGAAAAGCTCTTCTAAAACTTCCTTTTGGGATTAATTTTAGCTTTATATAGTTAACATTTTAGAAGATGACATGGTAGAACCAATTTGAATGCTTTTTTTTGAAACCTAATTTTGGTTCTAAGAACCACATTGTGGACCTTTTGGGGTATCAAATATTAAGAAAAATGGAGACAAAGGTTGTGTGGTTGTAGGACCAAGATAAGATGACAAGGAACACATTGATTTAGAGAAAAGAAGAAAAGTCATCCACATGGTCTTAAGTTCTCATCCACAAATGGAGAGCTCAAAGGAAGCAAATTCAAAGAACAAGGACAAGGATAAAAAACACAGTTATCATGAATGAAGCATGTGGAACCTTGATGATCATGGAAAAGAAATGAAGAATTCATCATGCAAAGAAAGGTAAAGGTAGATGTCTCCAAGAAACAATAGACATCTCGGTAGAATTGAAGGATGCATAGAGAAATACGTCTCCAAAAAAATAGTAGACATATTCCATAAGGCAAAGATGTCTTTACAGAATGTAGGCTAGTTTTAGAGAGACATCTTTCCCAAGATGAAGACATCTTTCTAGAATGAAAATTTTATAAAGATGTCTTTCCTAGATAAAGATAACTTCCCAGAATAGAAGGCAAATACAGAAAGATGTCTTAGGCACAAAGAAGACATCTTCCATGATCATTACTTACTGTTGACTAGTTGTTGCATGAGTTCCAAGATGGATTTGAAAACATGGTAACTATAAGAAGACATCATATGCATTGGGAAATGTACAAGCTCTTGTACAATCATTATCTAATCATTTGTCAAGCATTGTAATCATTGTTACTTCTCATTGTATTATCATTTATCCATTGTAAAGTATGCTGTATCTCAAAGTATAAGGACTAGCAAACCAAGTTGCATTCATCCCTTGTAATCATTGTTCTCCCTTGTTGCTTTGCAAGATTGATGTGCTTCTTGTGAGAAGACATCTTAATTGAGCTTGTCAAGATCCTACAGGATTGAGTGGTTGGTGTTACGGCATAACACTCTAGAGCAGAGCTCAAGATTGTAAAGGTTGTGGAAGCCTGGAAATCATATTCCAAGCTTAATGGAACCTTATGGGGTTGAGTGGTTGGTGCAACATCACAACACTCTGGAGCAAGGTTTGAAGATTGTATAGGATGTGAACCCTTCAAACTAGATTTGATAGCAACAAAGTCCAGAGGTGTGCTTGCGATCTGCCCTCCGAGTGTGGACTATTGATCTTGGGGAAAAGAATTTCAATTTGGGAAACTTATTCATCCCCCTTTCTAAGTTTAATGATTCACAAGTAGTATCAGAGCTTAGTACTCTTCTGTGTCATCATAAACTTCAAGAGTGAATAATGAAGGGAACATCTTACACAAAGTCATCTATGTTTGATAGATTTGACTTCATCTATTAGAAAGCTAGAATGCAAGGGTTCTTCGAATCCATGAATTTTGGAGTGTGGGAGCCAATCCTTGAAGGCTATGCTCCTTCAATCAACAGCTGCATCGACATCATCAAGCCTTGCAACAAATGGACATAAGAGGAAAAGGATAAGTTCATGTTTGATTTAAAAGAAAAAAATTATTTATATTGTATATTGAATAAATCTAAATTTAATAGAGTAGTAGGATGTAAATGGCCAAAGAAATTTGGCAAACTTTAGAAGTAATTATGAAGGAACATCTATTGTTAAGCAATCAACATTTTTAGTTTTACAAAGTGAATACAATAAACTTAAAATGAGAGAAGGTGAGAAAATAAAGGATTATTTCTCTTGAGCTAATGATCTTATTGTAGCTATTGGAGAAACAAGAAAAGATTTCCCTGAAAGTAATGTCATCATCAAAATGATCAGAACTATACAACAAGAGTTCAGACCCAAGGTCATGGCTATGGAAGAGATAAAAAATTTCTCAACTTTGAAATTTGAAGAGCTACAAATTTCTTTCATTGAAATGAATCTCATAAGTGAAGGAGCAATCCAAGGAAGACCTATAGCTCTAAAGATTACCTCCAAGGAGAAAGAGTCCAATGAGCATGATGAGGATAGTGAAAATGAGATTGCCTTTTTCTCAAAAAAGCTACAATGATTGCTGACATGAAGAAACAAGGGCATCACAACAAAGATCCAATCTACTCAAAGGTAGAGAAAGAGGTAGAAACATTTTAAATTATAACTTAGATTTCCATTCTATAGAATGTTGGGTTTGTGGAGCAAGAGGCCATATGATCTTTGAATGTCCTAGTGATAGCAAGGTATAGCCAAAGAATAGATCTAATGATGAGGAATAAAAAAAGACAAACTTTTATACAAGTTGAGATGATGATGAGAAAAGTGAAGAAGAAGCATGCAATTCTTCCAAAAATTCACATATCATATGCATGACACTTATAGATAAGAATTCCTCACGTATGGCTAAACAAGATGATAAGTGTAACAAAAGGTATAGCAAATTTAAAAAAGAAATTGTTCTTTTACATCATTTGATTAGGAAGGCAAAGAAACTTATAATGTCTAAAATGGATGCTATTCATGCCGAAGTGAAAGAAGAGATCTCAAACATAAGAGCTAAGATTCAACAACTAACCTCTTTTAATAAGGATTGTAGCAAGGCTCAAGAAGAGGAGACTCCTGAAGAACAACCAAAGAATTTAGAGGAAGCCACACATGAAAATTCAAGCTCAACACATGAAAATTAAGGCTTAAGCATAGTCTATGCCACGGTTGTTGGCATGAGTTTCCTCAGTTCGTTCCATGCATATTTGTTTGCTCCTACGAGGAGCTATCAACCACGGGGTGTCTACTACTTCTTGTATGGTTGCTACATACAGGCATCTTTGTTGCAAAGTTTCTTGGGCACACCTGTTACATGGAGACAATTCCTCCATGTCATCACCCAATGAATCACTGTATGTGATGCATGGAACTATCCTCTTCTCGATCTTTCCACATATGTTTATCTTAGAGATTTCCAAGGAAAGATCGCAGATCCTAAGGCATGCGTCTACTGTGCTTAGCGATGCCCTTCCCATTATAATTGGGAAGTCCCCTTCGTTGTAGTTAACTTCAATCACCAGAAAGTCAGCTGGGTAGGACCAACCACACACAGTGATAATAACGTCCTCCACCAATCCCAAGGGAATGGTGATGGACTGGTCTACCAACTCCAGTTGTATGTTGCTATTCTTAAGTTGTGGCAGGTTCCAGGCGTGATACATCTCTTGTGAAATTAAGTTGACTCCAGAACCTGAGTCAAGAAGAGCCTGATGTGGTGCATTTCCAGCGATCTGCAAATAAATAAAGGGACTCCCAGGGTCAGTTAGCTTCCTGGGAAGGTGGCCTACCTTGATCCAGTTAGTTACGGTATGTGTTAACATAACCGTATGCGTTACGCTCTTTTGGACTGAAGGGTTCTCTGAAGTGTTAGTGGTTAGAGGCCTATACATGTACCCGTCCGCTTGTTGTTGAGAGAGTTTTTCTGGGCTCCTAGTTCTGAAAAAGGTCTATTCTTCATACAATTGTCGTTAGAACTAGCACCCGGTTGGATATTTACATGCTGAATATTTACAGCTCTCGTAGCGTTACGTTGCTGCGGTTGGGTAGGCAATTCCCCCTACATTGTTGGAACAGGTTGTATGGGAACTATAGGTGGAAGAGGTGCGGGCGGAGTTAGAGGATGGAGTGAATGTGAGATGTCTCCCGGAGGAGAAGGAGTCCTTCTGAAGTACTCCCGTGCTTGGTAGTGACGTTGGGGGGTAGTGTGACCCATAGAGTCACCTGGAGAAACCGGCTGCTGCACATAATAACCGTAAGGATCAGGCTGCTGGTAAGGGTATTGATGTGTTGGCGGTGGCATCCCCCATGATTGTGGGTATTGCCACTACTGGTGTTGTCCAATGGGCTGTGGAGGCGTTCCACTTGGATAATACGTCAAGGGTTGGTGGAACTGCCTTGGGTTACCTTGTGGATAAGGTAACCTTCGGGGTGTTTGCCATTGATTAAGTCTTGGATTTAATGCATACACCCCAGACTCCTGCAGATGTGAGATAATTGGGCAGCATCCCTTAGGATGGTCATAGTAGCAGACCTCACATCCACTATCATTGTCTGAATCAGAATTTATAGCCTCATCGGAGATAGGAATTTTTCCCTTACCCTTGTTATGTGCAGGGCTTAAGTTTCTCCGCTTAGTTTTGCCTTTGTCACTACCTTGCTCTACCTTAGACTCTTCTACGATTTTCAAGACTGTTTCTATTCATGAGTCTAAGGAATCCCACATTTGGTCTACCTTAGCCGATACCTCGGTTGTTAACTTTTGGATCGGCATGGTTTCCGATTCACCAACTCTTCGAGTGGTGACTCATCCTCCTCATCACAAAATTTCACTCCTTTCTTGCAAAGGGAGGGATCGCGGTTGTATTCTTCCATACTTTCCCTCTTACGTAGCTCACCCTCTTCTTGCGCTACTTGTTCCAACAAACTTTCAACTTCATGGGCTCTCAATTGGGAAAGTTTCCCTTGGGCGTAAGTCCCAAGAGTTCTTCTCGTTTCATTTCTTAGCTCATCCACGATGTGGCGAAGTTGATCCCGTTTAGCGTACCCATGGCCTGGGCAACGATGTAGCAGTGTATAGTAACGGGCCATGGTAGCATCCAAGGGTTCCTAAGCACCTTGTTTCCAGCCTTGGATCTGCTTACGCAAATTGGACACTCTGGAGTACGTCTGATATTTGTTGTTGTATAGTTCAAGCATCATACTCCACCTCCTGATGGTTTCCGGTTCTAAGGACTGATACCAGCTCTCTGCTTCTTTAGTGAGTGTCCTTGGGAACAACTTGAGCTTCTTCCACTCATTATCTATATTTTGCAAGGCACAGGCATCATGGAATGCCTATAAATGATGTTGAGGATCAGCATTGTATCCCCCTTCAAAACGTGGGATATTATTTATGTCCAAACGCTTGATCCTGCTATCTTTTAAGTGCCTTGTGGGGATCCTAACTACCTCTGTGATGTCTAGCATGCTTTGGGTTGCGAGTAGGGGTTTGTCATGATCATCTCTTTCATGACGTCTATGATGTCTTCGTGGTGGTTCCCTACTCTCCCTACGTCCTTGCCCTTGTCCTAACTCCTCTTGACCTTCTTGTCGAGGTATTTCATCTTTTTTACTTTTACCCTCTTTGTTATGCTCACGATGGTTGCGCCCAGATGTGGAAGGAGAGTGTGAATGATGAGATGAAGGAGAAGAGGAAGGGGATCCATCACCATGGCGATGTTTCTTACCTTCTCTTCGGCTGCTTCGGCCCCGATCGTTGTAACGATCTAAGTGTCCATCCTTAGTGTGAGTGGTTGTTCCTGCCGTGAACAGGTGGTGCTCATGGGGATCAGAGCCTGTAGCATGTACAGTTGATCAAAGGCCCTGATGCCTTACCTCTTCACCATGGTGAGGAGGGGGAACATCATTTTCTAAGAAACCCATTGTGAGGGGTTCCTCATCTCCTATTTCACTAAGGACATGGGGGACCTTGCCCTTCATCAATGAATGTTGGCTCTCCTGCCTTTCGTCCCGAATATGTTGGGCATTTGTGGGATGACAATCCCTTGTGTCAAAGTTATCCAGAACGTATTCCTCAAATAGCTATTTCATGTCAATCTGTGCTAAGGCATGGAAAAGCATGTTAGGGACAGATCGATCCAAGGGTAACACAATGTTACCTTGCAAATCTCTCCATC
>MNCI01038036.1:3156385-3170400 GCA_015680685.1 Gnetum montanum | reverse complement strand
TAACGCACGTGCTCGAAGCAGTCGTACTGAGGCACCTAGCTAACCTAAGTGTGACAAGCAGCCGATTCCTTGACTAGCCGTACACATCCAGAGATGCTCGTAATCAAGTTGTACTTGTCCCACATTCTAGGAGGAAAGGATGAGAGAAACTAATCGCGATGAGTAGCCGATTCCTTGGCTAGCCGTACACGTTCGTCAACGCTCGTAACCAAGTCGTACTCATGCCACGTTACTAGGAAAGCAATAAATAACATTAATTAAACCTATCCATGCACTGCAAGGTTTATCCACAAAGCTTTTCTTTATTGCCGTACACAACTTGCGTTTAGGTACAAAGCTGCTCGAATAAAGAACCGTTCACTTGGGGGACTCCTACTGCGGGCACATGGAAAATATTCTATCTCTGGGGTGATCAATCTGCTAGAGCTTTGCTACTTTATGCCTAGGATGTCAAATGAGGGGAGTGCCACCTCTTATTTATAGATATGGCGGCGAACTGCTATAGTGCGTACGCAATATCGCAGTGAAGGATGCGATATCGTGTACGCAATATCGCAGGGGATGCGATATCGCGTCAGCCGCGATATCGTGGCTTATGCAATCCACGTCTCATCAATTACTAATTCAAATAAAATAATCATAGAATTAAAATTGAATAAAATTTACACTATGAATGAATTGATAAACATTATTAAAAATAGTAAAAATGCTCAAAGTTTAGAGTTCAAAGAGTACAAATTGTATGCCTAAATGCACAAGAAGCTTGTCTAAATGGAGCTTGAGGCCTATTGGAGTCAATAGGTTGCATTCTATAGTCAAACTCCATGATCTAGGTACTCCCTAATCCTAATCATCAAAGGCCTCTTGCTGGTTTTTGCTTGAATCTACAATTTTTGGATATAAATGGTGTGAACAATGGTGTTTGACTTTGGTAGCAATGGGAATACATTAAGAGTCTTGGGTGCTTACGTAGATGCCAATTACTTCAAAAGTCTTAAAAAATGTTGAAAACGGATTTTTGGTGCTCAGGGTTGCTATGGTGGTATGGTTGTAAAAATGTTCCGAAGAGAGGAATGAAGTGTTCAAGTTTGGCTTTTATAGGCTTTGAAATTGTTGAATCTAGGCTACAAATTTCTATCATGATTGCTGATAGATTGATGCTATTTGCAAGTGTTGTAGGCCATGATCCCTAGCATAGTTAACCATTTAAAGCAAGTTTTGATGCCCAAGGACCATCAAAACCACATCAAACACTAAAAATAGTAAATGGATTTTTGTGACTATGTTGGCATCACCTCAACTACATTGGCCTTAGAGAGCTATGCTAGCATTATTGGAATCTACTAGGAAATATGATGACTACACTAGCCATGTGAATATTGATGAAAATTTGAGATGACTACATTAGCCATGCTACAATTGCTGGGAATTGTAGCAACTATGTTGGGAATTGCTGGGAAATGGAAAATCCAATACCACAAATGCTAACCTCTTGGAATATCAACACTAGGTTTTGTAACAACTACATTGGGAATTATTGGGAAATGGAAAATCAAACACCATCAATGTTGGATGCTGGTGGTTCCAACGTAGTTGAGACTATACCCCTACAAAAACCCATGAAAATGCCAAATTTAGCAATCCCCAAGGCATTTTTAGCATTCACAAGCCCATATATAGACATTACATTACTTTTTACACTTAGGAAGTGGGGTAGTAGCAACTTAGAAGGAATTTTTCATCCTAAAAAATTTAAAGTATGCAAGATTGTAGCTCAATGGCCAAAAACCATACATTTACAATAAAATCTTGCCCCAAGTTGGGTGGTGAAGGCTACAAGATACAACATGCATTTTCTAGGTGGTATTTCATTGGCTCCTCTTTGTTGATATTTGGAGGATTGACTTGAGAGACATTAACAAAGAATGCAAAATATCATTACGAGTCCATCACCAACATTTCCTCTCCGCACTTGATTTAGTAGTGTTGAACTGTTACCAAAGAGTACTTTGTGATAATGAGATAAGGTTATGATGAGGTGATAAAAGTTGCAGGTAGTATTTGGTCATTAGGAAATGGTCATGAGGGTTAACAATGAGTTTCATAGGTTGATATCATGGCTATGATATGACAATGATATGTTGAATAATCAATAAGATCTTCATGCTTTGTGCTTTGAAGTGTTGGTCACTCTGTAATGTTTTTGAGGAACCAACACCTCAGTCCAAGGTTTTGTTGATCCTTAAGCTTCTCCCTTTGCATGTTTGGAGCCATTAGTTTGTCTTATGCTCCTTAATAATCATTTGGCTTCTTGAAAATTTGCTTCTCCATTTTTTGGAGGACAAAACCTTCATTAGGTTTCATTGCCAAAGCTAGGTTTGACGTGGTTTTCCTGTTGAATGAGATGTGTTACATTCAATGGATTTGATGGTGGAGAATGATGAAGGAGATATCAAATGTTCATAATGCATGAGTTTCAAACATAGGTTACCATTTTTATTTAAGATATGAAAGGTCATAATCAAGATACAAAGTTGGGCTTAAGGAGAAGTAAGAAAAGTGAAGCAGATAAGCAATCTTGGCATAACAAGGTAATCCAACTAGATCTTATGCATTAAGGTCACATGGTAAATTGCTATCATAATGAGTTGCACCATTATGATGACTTTAGGCTTCATACTACAAACACAATTCCAAGAAAACAAGACAAAGAAAACATGTCACAATATAATGTATAGGGCTATATGAAAGAACTAGCAAGCTAGATCATCAAAGGTCACAATTGTTACATCCAAAGGGATCTACACCTTGCACTATAAATATTACAATGTTTTTGAGTCCATTTGTAGTGCAAAAAGAGGTAAAGAAAAGAATGTTGGCTCACTTTTATTAGTTACTATGGTCATGTATGTTGATGTTGGCCAATTCATTCTCAACTATGTCTATTATTTTGAAGGCTCCATTGCCATAGGCCTCAGTGATCATAAAAAACCCTTCCTAGTTGGTTGGGAATTTGTCTATGTGCTCATAGATAGCTTTGAGGACTAGGTCTCCCTTCTTGATCTTTCCTTTTTTTAGGTCATGATAGTGCTATAGTTTTTGCTTATCATGGTATCACTCGATGTAAGCAAGCATTTGCTCCTCCACTAAGTTTAGGTCCATGGTACATAGCTCCTTGTTTTGTTCATTGTTGATGAAGTCTGATAGGGCTACTCTTAGTGATGGAACCTCCAATTTAAGAGGAAAAATATCTTCAAAATGATAAACTAGGCTATAGGTAGTTATATCTATTATGGTCGAATAGGTTGTTTGATAGGCCTCTAGTGCATAGACCAATTGTTCATGCCACTTGCATTTGTTGTTGTTCGACATCTTTTTAAACAATTTTATTATGGCCTTGTTGCTAGCTTCATCTTGTCCATTGGCTTAAGGGTTGTATGGTGATGAAAAGAAATAATTTAATGCCCAGGCCTTGATAAAATATTTTTGTTTCTTGGCCACTAAAATGTGGTCCATTATCTGTGACTATGGTCATAGGTATGTCAAAATAGGCCACTATGTTGTCAAGTATAAATCTACAGGCTTGTTGAGACATTGTCTTCCTTAGGAGAATAAATTTAGTCCACTTTGTGAAGTATTTGGTTGCAATGATGATGAAGCTATGCCCTATGGAAGACTTACGCATTATGGGTCTAATGATATCCAACCTCCATCATTGAAATGTCCAAGTTATCTGGGTAGTGTATAACTAAGTTAGTGGCACATGTATTAGGTTATGATACCGTTGACAAGTGTCATAGGTCTTGATGTTCTACATGTAATCATTTTCCATATAAGACCTATAATAGCCTAGTCATCTAATCCTAGCAGCCATAACTCTAGGTCCTATATGTCCTCCACATACATGCTCATGAACTTGCTCAACAACTACGTGGGCTTCAGTTTTACCCAAACATACTAATAATATGCCATCATAGGACCATCAACATAATGTGTTATCATTTATGATGGCATGTTATTTCGATCTTTTACATACAATGTCCTTCTAAGAAGTAGTCAAGCCTTGTGATGATTCACCATGCATGAGGTAAAACTTGATATCATCATACCATTCCCTTGGAGGGGTGGTATTAATAGAGGCTACAAAGTTATCTTTCATGTTCTACATGATGGGAATAGCATGGTTCATAATTAAGGTAGGTAACTTAACACATCAAATGTCACACTAGAAGCTAAGGTTGTAATGGCATTGGCTAGTGTGTTGTTAGTTTAGGGTACATGTTGGATATCAATGTCTATGAATTGCTACATTAGTTTCTTTCCTAAGTGATAATACGGTTGAAAATGTTTGGTCTTACATGGATAAACCTCTATTACTTGGTTAACCACAAGTTGTGAATCATCTTTTTATTAGGCACTTGATTCTTGGTCACAGGATACCATCTTTCCTCTGATTAATCATTCATACTCTGCTGCATTGTTCATACATGGGAATTTGAAATGGTAAGTAAACTATTGGATTTCACCAAATAGGAGTGTTATGATGGTAGCAATTCTAGCCCCATGGGTAGTTAAAGCTCTATCAAAGTGCATAATTGCCTCATAGCCCTTAGGTACTTTGCTAATAATGTTGACATGCTCATTAGGGAATTTAGGGTCTATGGCTACTTGGTCTTCTATTAGTGAAATAGTGAGTTATGTGGCTATCAATTGATCGTTTATTGATGCTTGAAAGATGTAATGAAGTTCAAATTCATTTGTTATGGATTTCTAATGAGTGAGACAACTACTCTCATAGATATTGATCATTATGGCTCTAATTTCATTATCCTTATAGATGACATTAACTTGGATCCTAAAGAGGTAGTGTCTTCACTTCTTCATTGAGAAGACTAGTGCTAGATAATACTTCTCTACCCCAGTGTATTTGGTCTCATGGGCAACTAATGCATGGCTAAGGTAGTATACAAGAAGCTTTGCTCCATTATCTCATTTCTGATAGAGTAGAGAGGTGATGGACATGTTAAAGATAGCAAGGTAGATGTAAAAAGGCTTATCCTTTTATAGTGGATAGACCATCAATAATTGTGCCAACTCTTACTTAAGGTTTTGAAAGGATTCTTGACATTGAGCTATCCACTCATAGTGAACTCATTTCTTAAGCAAGTGTTGCATGAGTGATAACTTTTTTGTAAGCCTAGCGATAAACCTATAGATAAATTGCAATCTACCTTGTAATCCCCAAAGCTTCTTAAGATTGGTTGGTACTGCCAAGTTGGATATCACCTTAACTTTATCAAGTTCAATAGGTATTCTCACTTCAAATAATATAAAGCCAAGCATCTTACCGATTTTAATGCTAAAGGCATAGTTCTTGGGATTAATCCTAAGCTCATATTTGAGACATTGCTTCAATACAAGGTGAAGGTCAGGTGCATGGTTTTTGGCCACTTTGGACTTAATGGCTATATCGTCTATGTAATCATTGAGCAATCCTAGCATATAATTGCTAAAGATATATGTCATCACTTTTTGGTAGGTTGCTCCCACATTCTTAATAATAAAATATACCCCAAGAGGTCATGAAGGTTATACTAAGTTGATGTTTTGGGTTAATCCTAATTTGGTTATATCCCAAGAACCCATCGATGAATGGTAGCAAGGCATGTCCAACCATAGTATCAATAAATTGGTCAATACTAGGTAAAGGAAAGTCATCTTTGATGGTCACCTTATTTAGGTCTTAAAAATCAATACATATACATATATTCCTATTTTTCTTAGGGACTACCACTATGTTAGACACCTGTATTATGTAATTGATAGTTCTAATGAAACCAGCTTGGTATAATTTTGTGATTTCATTGTGAATTGATAAGGGTAAATCTAGCCTAATCTTGTGAAATTTTTTGCTTAATTGGTCTAAAACTAAGATTGAGTATGATGTTATGTTACACTAGGCATGGATCAAGACCTAACATATCTTCATATGACTAGGAAAAGACCTTAATGTTATCCTAGAGGACCTTGGTAAGGCCTTGAGCCTATTCAGATTCTAGTAAGGAACTTCGTTTTAATGTTTTCTCCTTACCACTATGTGTTGTGATAGGAACCTTAACTAAAGAGTCTTCGGTGATATTGCTAGCTTGAAGTTCAAGGATATGAACTAGGTTTTTAGGCCTCCATAGGTTTCTCTATCGAGGCTATGTGGTTGATTGGGCTCTCAAGCTTAAGATCTAGGCAATTAAGGTTGATGCATCATTAAACATCACCATGAGGTCCTCTTAAACTCAAAGGTACAGTAAATTGCTCCCAGGTGTTCATACTCTAATCTTGCATATCAACCATAAGCACATTAAGTAGCACCTATGTGATAAAATGAGCCAATAATGTTAAAATAAAGAGAAATACTTTAGCAATAGCCAAAATACATCAAAATAAGGTCCAAGAAAGGTCACTTAAAGGTTACCAAAGGTATGAAAAGACAGATAATGTGAAATAGAGGCTAAATAAAGTCAAATAAGGGCCAAATGATGATAGAATGGAGTTATATGAAGACTAAATGATGGTCAAAATTAAGGACAAAACATGATCGACAAAGATCATATAAGGAGATTTAAGGATGGACAAGATGCATCACAGGCTAAAGAGCATGAAATAAGGCTAAATTGGGCCAAATGGTAATCAACTGAGATGAAATGATAATCTAATGATGATAAAGCACCGTTAAATAAGGTTGAAAAAGGCTAAAACATTGTTTAAAAAAGGTCATATGGGATGGGATAAGGTAGATGGGTGAACTAAGAGGCTAAATATTGTGGAAAAAAGTCATATGATATTCAAATGATACCAAATGAGGTCAAATGGAGCCCAAATGGTGATCGACTGAGGCCAAATTGTAACTCAACAATGGTCAAGCATCCCCAAAAGATGTCAAACAAGGCTTAAACATAGCCAACCAAGGTCATAAAGGTCAAAATAAAGTGAAAAGGGTAGACCCAAGTTTCACTAACAAGGAATATGGCTAAATGAAATCCAAATAATGATAATTGATGTTATATGATACTCGAATGATGGTCAAATTCCATCAAATGATGCTCTAAAGGATAAAACAAAGGCACAATGATGTCCAATGGAGTAAATCATTGTCAAACCTAGTTTTCTAAAGTTATAAGATGCCAAATGATAGAAACATTTGATGGAATAAATCCAAATGATGTTAAAATGACCAAGATGAAGTCAAATGACATCAAATGATAGGGCAACAAAGGTCACTAGTGCATACCAAGGTCAAACAAAGTTAAAATTTAGAGAAATAAGATCAAATTGGTTAAGGTAGGAAACATATGGTAAAACATTATCAATATTGGTCAATTAGGGCTAGGTTTTGCCAATTTTAGGCCTTAGCAGATCATGGTGTAGGTCTATAATGTTGACAAGTGAGTTTGGGTAGTTGGTTTGGTTGTTTGGGGGCTGTTTGAAGTCAAAATAGAGACCTTGTGTTGTGACTTCGTTGGGCCCAATGATGACTACATTGGACAACATAATTGGGATAGGTCCTAGTGTATTTGATGATAGTAGATGGTTTTCCAAGTTTGTCATGGCTAGTGTTGAAATCCTAATGGTCTGTATGGCTAGCACAATGGATTGGGATTAAAGATTGATGCTTTTTGACATCGTTTTGATTCTTGTGAATTTATAAATGATGCAAATACTAGTGACTATGGTGGAACTATGCTAGCAAATATAGTCCCATCATAGATGAATGGGAAAAGTGGGTTATTTGATGTTTTAAAGGTGATATTGGTGTTCCATGAGCTTCCTAGGGTAGTTTAGGGTTTTGGAAAGGTTGAATAGGTCATTTGGAAGTTGAAATAGGCTTTTAAAGGTAGATTTTTGGAATCAACACCTCATGACTATGTTGGCTAGAGTCGTTGAGCCAAAATATTGGTTTCTTATGGTTAAATAAGGTCAAACTACAACTAGATTTAGGATTTTAGGATTCTAGGCTTCTAGAATCAAGTGTTTGATCATTTTGAGTGTTGTTGTGCTAGTTAAGCCACCTTGGGGGAGGGACTATGTTGGGACTACTCTGGCTAGCACAGTCCTAGGCCTGCTTTAGTGTAGATGAATGGAATTTAGCATTCCTATGATCAAAATAAGGTGAAATTATGACTAGGAAATGTTGAGAAATGTTCTAGGTGTCTCAAGTCAAATATTAGGCTATTTGGGATGTAAGATACTAATTACATCAACTTACAATCATGAATACATTGGGACTACACTGGCTAAAATAATCATGGCATATCTTAGCATAGTAAGGTGTGAAATCTAGCTCTTGATGAGTTTTTGTAGTTAATTGACTAGGTTCTTGGGTTCTGAGGGTTACCGTGTCTCTTAGGATTGATTTTGGAGGTTGTGTGGGTTTCAAGATGATTATTTCCAATTTCAACTATGTTGAATAACATACTTGAGCCTAGCCTTAGTGTAGATGAGGAAAACCTAACATTTCCAAGGTCAAAATGAGATGGAATTACTAGGTACGGCCAAACAAGGTTCTAAGCTTCCAAGTTAGGTTCTAGGCTATTCAAAGTGTTAAATCACTAGTCAAATCATTCTAGGATCATGACTATGCTAGGACTATGTTGACCAACATAGTTCAAACCTACTCTAGCATAGTTACAAGATGAATCATGAATTTTAATGAAATTTCATGATCAATTACCTAGGTTTTTTGTTTCTTGGATCATTGGAGTTCAAAACTAGGTTTTTAGACTTAAGATGATTAATTTTGATGTTTGTTTTGGTTTTTGATTATCCATACATGCCTAGACTACACTGGCTAGCATAGTTCTAGTGTAGTTGAGGGATGTAGGTTGAGTTTTGTTGATTTTGATTGGGTTTGTAGGGTTTAGTGGTCTCTAAAGTCTTTGGTAGGGTTTTGGGGTTGAAATGATGTATTGGAAAGATGATTTGACATGTCCTTGGGTTATTTTGATGTTTCCATAGTGGGACTATGCTAGCCAACATAGTCCTAGGCCTCCTTAGCATGGTCCCAAGGTGGGAATGGGATTTGACTTACTTTTGCCTCATAGTTTGATAGTACAATGTCACTAGAGGCTTTGAGGAGGTGTGAAGGTCAAGATATGTTAGTTTAGAGGTTGTTTTTGGTTTTTGATGGTTCATACTCTTCTGATGAGACGTGACTTTCACTGGGCCGCGATATCACGTTCCGCCGCCATATCTATAAATAAGAGGCGGCACTCCCTTCATTTCCCAATCCTGGCTAGTGTAGCGAAGCTCTGGCAGATTGATCACTCCAGAGTTAGAATTTTTTCCCATGTGCCCGCAGTAGGAGTCCTAGAGTGAACGGCTCTTTATTCGAGCAGCTTGTAACCTGAACCCAAGTTATGTACGACAATAAAGCCGAACTTGATTGGATAAACCTTACAGCACGTGGTTTCATTTATTGCTTTCATTTACTACTTTCCTAGTGCGTTCAAGTACGACTTGATTACGAGCGTCTACGGACGTGTACGGCTAGTCAAGAAATCGGCTGCTTGACGCAATGAATGAGTATAAATCAATTACGAGCATTGGCTACTTGGTAACCCAGTAGCGTATTCCAGGATTTTGCACTTGGTAATCCCAGTAGTAGTCCGATGTGTACAGCTAGTTGAGGAATCGGCTGCTCATTGCTAGGCTAGAACGTGTGATAAGTACGACTTAGTTACGAGCACCCACAGGTGTGTACGGCTGGCTAAGGAATCGGCTGCTTATCACACTTAAGCTAAATAGGTGCCTCAGTACGACCACTTCGAGCACTTGCGTTACGTGTGGTGATCCCAGTAACGATTAGCGTTTGGTAAGCCGCAGTTGCATAGTTCAGGGTGTGTCCGGTAAGTGGGAATGGATGCTGACGCTAGTTAATTTAGACTTAGATCTTTAGTTAGATTTAGTTAGTTTCTCAACCCTTTCCCCTGATAGCATAGAAGATAAGCCGAAAATACTAAAAAAATCACATACCTCAGACTTGCTTAACCATACACCGTGACCCTTACAAGCAAGCCTGGGAAGATAATGAACAATTAACCCCAAGTGTTTCTTGTGGTGTTAAGACATTTAGTCTGCAGAGTTCAACCGGATCGCGTGTGTACGCTCGTATTCGTATGGTTGAGTGTAGGGGTACCTCGCCACTCATCATTGGCGCCGTTGCCGGGGACTAAGTGTATTTCTACGCCAATTAAACATAAGGGATATCACTCACATCGGTGTGAGCTTAAAACGAACCTTAGGGTTAATCAGTTAATCAAGAACATAAATAACGGTGAAAGTTAGCACACCATTAGAAATGGCTTCTTCTCATGAAATCAACTCCCCTAAGGACAATACAGGAGAAAGTCAGGATCATACGCATAACCGTAATCAACCATGTCCTCAACAATCCAAGGTCACATATACTCATCCCGATGAGTATGTGTCGGATTTTACCTTTGTTTTCCATCAAGATGAGCAACTGCGGTGGCGAGACATGCAAGGTAACATCGTGTTACCCCCAGATCGCTCCGCTCCCAACATGCTTTTCCGTGCCTTGGTACAGATTGGCATGCATGAGCTGTTCGCTGAATACGTTTTGGATGACCATGACATAAGGGATTATCATCCCACAAATGCCCAACGTATTTGGGATGCAAGGCAGGAGAGCCAACATTCACTATTGAAGGGCAAAGTTCCCCACGTCATTAGTGAAATAGGAGAAGAGGAACCCCTCACGATGGGTTTCTTAGAAAATGATGTTCCTCCTCCTCACTCTAGTGAAGAGGTTAGGCATTAGGGCCTTAGATCAACGATACATATTCCAGGCTCTGATCCTCGTGAGCACCAGCTATTCACGGCAGGAACAATCACTCACACTAATGACGGACTCGTTGATCGTCACAACGATCGGGGCCGAAGAAGCCGAAGAGAAGGCAAGAAACATCACCATGGTGATGGATCCCCTTCTTCTTCTCATTCATCTTATCATTCACACTCTCCTTCCACATCTGGGCACAGCCACCATGAGCATAACGCAGAGAGTAAAGGTAAAAGAGATGAAATGCCTCGACAGGAAGGTTGAGAGGAGTTAGGACAAGGGCAAGGACGTAGGGAGAATAGGGAATCACCACGTAGACATCACAGACGTCATGAAAGAGATGATCATGACGAACCCCTATTTGCAACCCGAAGTATGCTTGATATTAGAGAGGCAGTTAGGATTCCCACAAGGCATTTGAAAGACAGTAGGATCAAGCATTTGGATATAAATAATATCCCACGTTTTGAAGGGGGATACAACGCTAATCCTCAACATCATCTACAGGCATTCCACGATGCCTGCGCCTTGCAGAACATAGATAATGAGTGGCAGAAACTCAAGTTGTTCCCAAGGACACTCACTAAAGAAGCAGAAAGCTGGTACCGGTCCTTAGAACCGAAAACCATCAGGAGGTGGAGTACAATGCTTGAATTGTTCAACAACAAATATCAAACGTACTCCAGAGTGTCCAACTTGCGTAAGCAGATCCAAGGCTGGAAACAAGGAGCTCATGAATCCTTGGATGCTGCCCTGGCCCATTACTACACACTGCTACATCGTTGCCCGGGCCATGGGTACGCTAAGCGGGATCAACTTCGCCACCTCGTGGATGGGCTACGAAATGAAACGAGAAGAACTCTTGGGACTTACGCCCAAGGGAGACTCTCCCGATTAGGAGCCCATGAAGTTGAAGTATTGTTGGAACAAGTAGCGCAAGAAGAGGGTGAGCTACGTAAAAGAGAAAGTGCGGAGGAATACAACCGCGATCCCTCCCGTCGTAAGAAGGAAGTGAAATTCTGTGATGAGGAGGATGAGTCACCACTCGAGGAGTTGGTGAACAGGAAAACCGTGTCGATCCAAAAGTTAACAACGGAGGTATCGGCTAAGGTAGACCAAATGTGGGATTCCTTAGACTCACGAATAGAAAAAGTCCTGAAGATCGTAGAGGAGTCTAAGGATGCGTAAAGTAGTGATAAAGGCAAAAACATGCGGAGAAACTTTAACCCTGCACATAACAAGGGTAAGGGAAAAATCTCTAACTCTAATGAGGTTGAAAATTCTGATTCAGACAATGATGGGGGCTGTGAGGTCTGCTACTATGACCATCCTAAGGGATGTTGTCCAATCATCTCACATCTACAAGAGTCTGGGGTGTATGCATTAAATCCAAGATTTAATCAACGGCAAACACCCAGAAGGTTACCTTATCCACAAGGTAACCCAAGGCAGTTCCACCAACCCTTGACGTATTATCCAAGTGGAACGCCTCCACAGCCCATCGGACAACACCAGCAGTGGCAATACCCACAGTCATGGGGGATGCCACCGCCATCACAACAATACCCTTACCGGCAGCCCGATCCTTATGGTTATTATGTGCAGCAGCCAGTTACTCCAGGTGACTCTTTGGGTCACACTCCACAACGTCACTACCACGCTCGGGAGTACTTCAGAAGGACTCCTTCTCCCCCAGGAGACATCCCACATTCCGTCCATCCTCTAACTCCACCCGTACCTCTTCCTCAAGTAGTTCCCATAACACCTCCTGCTCCAACAATGCAAGGGGAATTGCCTACCCAACCGCAGCAGCGTCACGCCATGAGATTTGTAAATATTCAGAGTGTAAATATCCAACTGGGTACTAGTTCTGGCGATAACTGTACAAAAAAGAGACCCTTTTTCAGAACTAAGAGCCCAGACAAACTCCCGCAACAACAAGCGGACGGGTACATGTATAGGCCTCTAACTACTAACACTTCGGAGCACCCTTCAGTCCAAAGGAGTGTAACGCATACGGTTATGTTAACACATACCGTAACTGACTGGATCAAGGTAGGCCACCTTCCCAGGAAACTAACTGATCCTGGAAGTCCCTTTATTTATTTGCAGATCGCTGGGTATGCACCACATCGAGCTCTTCTTGACTCAGGTTCCGGAGTCAACTTAATTTCGCGAAAGATGTATCATGCCTGGAACCTGCCCCAACTTAAGAAGAGCAACATGCAACTAGAGTTGGCAGACCAGTCCATCACTATTCCCTTGGGGTTAGTGGAGGACGTTATTACCACTGTGTGTGGTTGGTCCTACCCAGCGGATTTTCTAGTGATCGATGTTAACAACAACGAAGGGGACTTACCAATTATAATGGGAAGGGCATGGCTAAGCACAGTCGATGCATGCCTTAGGATCCGCGATCTTTCCTTGCAAATCTCCAAGATAAACATATGTGGAAAGATCGAGAAGAGGATAGTTCCATGCATCACATACAGTGATTCATCGGGTGATGACACGGAGGAAATGTCTCCATGTCACAGGTGTGCCCAGGACACTCTGCCACAAAGATGCCTGTATGTAGCAGCCACACAAGAAGTAGTAGACACCCCGTGGTTCACAGCATCTCGTAAGGGCAAAAAAATATGCATGGAACGAACTGAGGAAACTCATGCCAACAACTGTGGCATAGATACATTAGAACGTGAGCGTCACCAACTTCCACCCCTGAATCTAAGATCATCATTTGGGAGAAGATGGGCACTGCTTAGAAATTCAAATAGGCGCTCACTACTTCGGATCTCTCCCTCACAACTTAGTCATGGGGGAGATGGCCACCTATGCTAACCATATGGGGCCCTCGGTTCTTTTTCAGTTTTTGTTTTACATGTTTTTGTTTTACAACGTTTTTTGTTTTACACATTTTTGTTTTACAACTTTCTTTAACTTTTCTTATTTGTTGTTTTACAACATCGTTATATTTTTCTATCTTTCTGTGTGTGTGTGTGTGTGTGTGTGTGTGATCCACCATGTAAGTTTGTCACCCAATAAGTGTTCAGACTGATGGTATGAACTGTTTTCATATTGACTGCTAATGTTTGGTTTTTACCTTTAAGTTACATTGTTGATACTAAGGTATGTTCTTTTGATATGGCAGGCAATGAGA
>MNCI01038036.1:3095067-3154458 GCA_015680685.1 Gnetum montanum | reverse complement strand
ATCCCAGTAACGATTAGCGTTTGGTAAGCTGCAGTTGCATAGTTCAGGGTGTGTCCGGTAAGTGGGAACGGATGCTGACGCTAGTTAATTTAGACTTAGATCTTAGTTAGAGTTAGTTTAGTTTTCTCAACCCTTTCCCCTGATAGCATAGAAGATAAGCCAAAAATACCAAAAAAATCACATACCTCAGACTTGCTTAACCATACACCGTGACACTTACAAGCAAGCCTGGGAAGACAACGAACGATTAACCCCAAGTGTTTCTTGTGATGTTAAGGCATTTAGTCTGCAGAGTTTGACTGGATCGCGCGTGTACGCTCGTATTCGTATGGTTGAGTGTAGGGGTACCTCTCGACTCATCATCTTCTAACTACACTAGGACTACACTAGCTAGTGTAGTCCGATTCATCCCCATTGTAGTTTAAAGGTGGAAGAAGGAGTTTTTTCCATTTTTGCTTGGTTTCCTTGGGTTTCAGGCTTATCGAAGACCTTAGAGTTTAAGGTGTGTCATCTTGGTAGTTATTTTTGGGTTATGGTCTTAATTTCTTACTCAACTACACTGGGAATACACTAGCTAGCATAGTTGAGATCTCCCCCAGTATAGTCCATGCAAAGGTGTGGGGCCCTAGTGCGTGGATGCATCAAAATAATCCAGTTTAGACCAAGGGCAAAGGAGTTTCTAGCCTTTCTACTATAAAACTTTAGTGTGATTGTGTGATCACACTTAGCATCTTGCACAATGATCATCATCATAGAAATCATGTTACTTTGATCATCAAATTCATTGAAGAAGACCCTAAAACACATGCTAAGGGTGAAGTGCTTGATAGCATGTATACAAGAGGAACTCGTAAGCTATCCAAGATTTGGGACATGCCTGAGTTCAACTTGTATAATGCTAACAATACATTGTTAATTGGTCACCATGTTAGCATGTTGTTTTAGAACCCTACTAGTACTATCTACTGCATGGAAGGGTAAATATGGCTTTAAGTTTTTCTTTTTTGATTATCTTAGTTATTAGTTATTATGTTACTAGGCTCTAACAGTTTTATTTTCTTGAATTGGTCTATTTACGGTTATAGGGTAGATGACAAAGGTTTTATCAAGAGTGACTAGCTCTTGCCCTTGGCCCAAATAGCATTGGGGGTTTTTCCAAAAGCCCCATAGTGAGGCTTGCAGTGGCGAAACAACTCAAAGGTGACTTGGGCAAGTATAGCACATTAAAAAAGGTGTGTAGCCAATGGGACAATATGATTTGTGGGTAAATCTAATCTTTCACACATAACCCTTAAGGTCCCTAAGCCATCTTCTTCTAGTAATCAAGGTAAGAATTTCTATTTTTCCATTATATTTTATTTTCTATGCTATGTCAATGTTTTCATGGCCACATAGTTATGGGTTATTTAGGCTTTAAGTGTTTAAATGGTTTTATTGATATGGTTGTAGATTTTATTTTATCTGGTCATACTTGTTATATTTTGGTTTTATGCACTATGCCTGTGCCTAAGCTAATTGGCCTCTTATTGTATTGTAGAGGCTACCTCCTCCTCCAACATCACATTGGTCATTTTAGAACACTCTGAGAAGACTCTCATCCTCATGTACAGTGAGGTGGATTTGGCACAACAATGGTTGCTAGTAGGACATTTAGAAACATCCAAGCAAACATCATTGATGTAGGTTTCCTTGACCTTTTCATGCCCGCTAGCCCAAACATACCTACTTCTAAAATGATGAACATCATTGACTTCTTTGACAAAGAAGTGAAGAAGTTCATCACCCAGTTCATTTTGTGCATGTCACCTTGGCCATCAATGAGTCCACTTTCAATGACCTCTTTAGCATTCCTTATGAGGGATTAAAGATCATCACCAAAGCAAGTAAAAAGGTGGACCATCGGAAGGAGGTGGAAGAGTGGCTAGATACTTGTCATGCCACAAGGGATTCTCACTTAACCAATTTAAGGTTACAGAGGCTAGAGAGGCATATATCTTGTTTTGTTCCCAGGCATTTCCTAAGTTGTTGTAATAGGGCAAGATCATGGGCATTGAGCAGGTATGGACCATGAAGAAAGTTATTTTGGAGGATGCTTTCTTTAATTGGGTTAATGATCTGGCTTTTAAGCTATGTGGGGAAATCATTAAATTCCAGGATAAACTCACGACAAAATGTCACATGCATTATGCATTTTTTGTGGAATATCTAAGAAGGTTCATAGAGTTCTTGGTGTTGAGGATGGATGGAAAATGGATAAGCCAAGATCCATTCCAACTTTTCAATCCTTGGATGAAATATGTTTTTCCCACCATGTAGGCTTAGAACCAACTAGAGGACGTTGGGGAGTCACTATCTATTACCACTAAGGGACTTAGTGATAGGCATTGTGCTTTCCTTGATAGCATGGGGGTTGAGCCCCAGTTTAAGTGTGGGATCATTATAAAGGCTAAGAAATTATGGGATGAAGCTAAAGGTGTAGCTAGAGCCAAACTAAAGAGGTTCATGGTTGAGGAAGCAACCCAACTGATTGAGAAACCCTCTAAGAGGAGATTTCTTGTTAGATTCGATCAGCCATGTAGCGTGGTTACATGTATATTTTAGTTTTGTTTTATGTTTTAGGTTTTTTTTATGTTATACATTTTTTATTTTTATGTATTTATGCTATGTTGTTATTTTGTTGTAGGCAAGATGTGCTAAGTCATTCTACATTTTGTTTTTATTGGTCCTATAAACAAGCAATTGAAATTGGTGGCCTAAGAAGTAGTAGTAGAGGTGGAGCAAAAGCATCTAGAGGAGGAGCTCCTACAAGAACATGAGGATGAGGGGTTATCCAATGTTGCAATGGATGCTTTTGATGCTATATTTGACCCCTCACAACTAGATGAACCCCCTGCTATCACCTTACATGAAGCTTCAAGTATATGTGCATTTTGTTTCATATGTTTAAGCTTTTGTTGTTTCATGTTTAAGCTTGGTCTTAATTGTTAGTTGATTGTTATGCTTGTTGTAGCTACTAAGCCTCATCCTACTACCTCAACCTTTACTTTTTGCATAAAGCCATGGGTGGACACTCCTGATAAGAGGGAATTCATGTGTGGGATGGCTGAGGACATGATTGATTAGTTGCAATAGATTGCTCCTGATGTTGGTAAAAACTTAGCTTATATTGCATTTTTAGATTTTCTAGTTGTATTATTTTAGTTATCTTGTTTTTTCATTATTCCTTGGTTATTTGATCATTTATTATTTTTGGATATTTCTTGTTGTTTTATTTTTAGTGCCTAAGATTAGATGGGATCCTAACCACCCCATTGAGATCGATGCCTTGCCCAGCTTACCATTGGATGTAGAAAACATTTCATGGAAGTTGTATGAAAGTGCCACTAAATGTGCATTTTCATGTGCTAAAACTTCATGGGAAACCCAACGTTCCTATGGGAATGATTTGTAGTATTGGAAAGGGAAAAAAAGAAGCTAGGTAAGGCCAACATAGATCTCAAAGATTGTAAGGAATCTGTAGAAGCCTAGGTGGTCAATAAGAGTTCCTTTCAAACTAAAGAGATTGAATGGATGATGTATTGGAATGTCATCCATGATAAGGTTCTCGTTGCTTGAGAGGTTACCAAGTGAAAACTTTAGATGGACCTACTAGTACATAAGGCCAGGGAGTGGTGGGAATACAATGCATGGATCCTTCAATGGGATCATGTACAAAAGGACCATAAAAGAAGTATAAGGTAGAACGTGAAGCCTATCTTAGTTGGTTAAAGGATGAGTCCAGTGAATAATACAAGTTATAGTTATTCATGAAGGGAATTCAAGTAGAAAGTGCTTTCAAGTTATTTGAAAGCTCTTTGAGAGTGGTTGATTTCCCATCTCGCTAGGTCACTACTACTTTTGAGGAGGTGACTACCACTACATTTTTGTGGGAGCCACATTATTAGATTGAGGTCTATGAAAGCAACATCCTAATGTGTGTTAATCTTGGGGATGTGGACTGGGCCCACATGACTAAGGGTTTTCTTTTTATGTAGTGATAACACACTTAGAATGGACTAGTTTTGTCAATATTTCTAGGGATATAACTAGAAACTAGAAACTATAGGCTATAACTTATTGATTTTGACATTTTCTACCTCAACACTTGCTCAAAGGCCAAACCATAGCTAATCTCATCTCTTCCTCTACTAATCCAATTGTATCCTTAGCTTCTGATCTGATTAGCTTTATCAAGGCTCATGGCCTTCATGATGCTTCACATCCCTTTAACTCTACTCTTTACTTCAATGGTGTCCATACATCTTATGGGCCCAGTACTTCTTTTGTGCTTGTTCATCCTCAAGAGCAATCCATCTACCTCTAGTGCTAGGTTGCTAGTCTCTCCTTTAAGCATTTTCCTTGTGATCATATATGCAAGTGTGAAAACCTCTAGGGTGTGAAAAGGTCTATGGTGTGAAAAAATTGGACAATGACAAATCTCCCTTTGCCCCAAGTGTACAATGTTGCTTTAGCAACCTCCCTTTTTCAAGATGGCACCTAGGGGCCACTAGTTTAGGGGTGAAGAAGCCCTAGACTAGGATGTGTGTGATGTCTCTATCATTCAATCATCATGGGGTAAGGTGGCATACTCCCACTATAGCTTTAGGGGTGATGTCACTATTGCTCCCACTATATGTGAGGTGGTAGCATCCTCCCACTATTGATTTGGGTTATGTTGTTATTGCTCCCTCTCTTGTTACATGTAGCACCCTTCCACTATAGCTTTGGGTGATGTCACTATGGCATTTTTGGTGGGGTGAGGTGTGACAACCTTAGATAGTAAAACACATTCTATAATAAAATAAAATAAAATAGTGGAGCAGTAAGTTAATTCAACCCTTCAAAGACCAAATACATAACTCTTATTTCCTTACCCAAGATCATGAGATCCCTCTCTCTAATGAGGATGAGTTGTTGTTATGCATCTCATTGTAGAGAGAACTGACTATTGGGATTTTTGGGGAGTATGTTGTGGTCTACTAGGAGGTTGTTTTCATAGCCTAAAGAGTATCATGAACTAAGAGGGAATTTTTTACAAAGAAATCCCTGATATTGAATACTCTTTAGGGTAAAGTAGCACTCCTCCAAATGTGTACTATATAACCCTATGTTGGTCCCTCTTTACACTTGGTCTACCATTGGCTACCCTAAAAGTGTAGGTCACTAGACAGAAGGAGGGGGAGTTGCCACATCTAGTGATGGGAACAATCTTGTACCATAGTTGGTTAGTACACCAAAGAAGTTGGAGAGGGTGAACATTACTTAATTAGATTCTCATTTACATATGAGTTCATGGGTAAGGCTAGAGGAGAACAAATGCAAAACTACATCTATTGACCATAGGTGCTAGCTTGGTGGTTCTAGGCATTGTAAGTGACTTATAGGACCTTTGAGAGCCTTGGATGAGTAGTTACATGGCCATGATTTGATGACCATGATGATGAACACATAGTCACCATAACTGACTACTATGAACATCCATATGAGGCCACAATGATATAGTTACTTAGATGAATTGTAATTGTAATTACATCTCAGAGATTCATTGGCATGGACATCTAGTAGTTTAGAAGGACTATGATGTCATTACATCTAGGAACATTGAGAGCCTTAGATCCCTAGCCACATCTAGGAACATTGAAAAATTATACACAAAAAACCTTAACATGGCCATGAATGTGGATCCCTTTTATTGAATCAATTGCAATGGTCGATAGAAAGAAACATCAGAAATGAACATCATCTTGGGTTAATCCATGCTAGAATGCACTTCATTCAACTGTACCCTATGTGTGATGAAATAGAATTGCTCTCTCTCACTACCATGGATTTATTAATAGAGTTTGATTATCCTACTATAAATGGTTATAGTAAATTTACTATCACTCTTAACATAAGGATGTCTTCTGGAGAAGTCTCATTCATGATTAGCCTAACTATACCTTTGACTTCTTCAAATGGAAAGGTCTTACTAGAGTGTGTGAGCTATGCTCATCTATCTTGATCTCTTACAGAGATATCGGAAATCTATGACATTGGTGAGGTAACTTCCCTAGCAATCTAAATCTATCTTGAATGTAAGAAAGACATGAAGGATAGGAATCTTGTACACAAGGAATAACCTAATGTGATCTTTATTTACCATGTCTCTTATCACTAATGGAAAGTTATCTTCATCAATGTTGTCAAAATGTTTTTATGTAGCTTTTGTAAATAAGGTTTCTTCTATGGCGCTCTTCTCTAATATTGTTTTGAAGAAGTTCATTATTGCCTATTGATAAAAAATTTTATTTTCAAAGTTACAATGTTGCATTACTACTTTCATTATGAATGGGATCAAGTAATTACTTGTCAATGTATCCCACCCCTTAGCTTGGGCTTTAGTGGGTTGTTTATCAATGGAAGCTCCACAATAATTTTCTCATCCTTTAAGAAGGCTTCTAAAAACAACTGTAAATATAACTCTTTATTCTTATCTTTCATCATCATGGTAACCATTGATAGAATTGAACCTTTAAATAGTTTTTAAAAACTAGGTAGAAGATAGTCATAGGATAGATAAAAGGATGAGAAATAATAGTAACTGAGTACCAATCTCTTCATTTTTTTCTTAAGTAGTGATATCCAATCCACACAGCTATCTTCCTTCACCATCGCATAGAGTAGATATAGCAAAGGCCATGAAATTGCATTCCTTCTATTTTTGACTATAATTTGATAGGAAATTATCTTTGTCAAGATAGAGTATGAAATTTTAATTGATTGTTCAAAATTCTAGTAGTGGTAGCTGTGTAGGATTTTCTCTAGTTTTCATCATTAACAAAACATTTCCTTAGCTAGTCTTGTGGAAGCTATTACCTCCTTTAGATCAAATTCTACTTGATTGTCTAAAAGGAAAATTGTAGAAATCTCTTCAAGAGTTTGAAGGACTACTAGGTTTTTCAAATTGAAAAATGAACAATCCATTATTTTATGTTCTAATAAAGTTCTATACCAATGCTTGATTCTTTAACACTATAAACTCCACAAAAGGTGTTAACTTTGATCTCTCCACTTCAACTAAAAATTCTTCTATCACTAGCTTGGTGGCGATAGTGAGAACAAAAATATGATACTAGATATTAGCTTTGGTGGCTAGGTATATAGTATGTTTAACTTTTGACAATAATAAATTGAAACTTCTTGATTTTTTGGGCATTGCCTCATAGTAGAAAACCATAGTTAACTAAAGCTTTATTTCTTCTTACTATTTTTTGTAGCTAAGTATGATGCTTCAATGTGTAGGTTTTCATCACAAGTTTTTGATTATGTAGCCAATGATAATGATGACAATGGTAAATGTAATTCTATATGCTGTGAGGAAGATTGAGAAGATGTTTGGATATTGTGCTTTCTTTTTGTTAATTTTTACATCTATCCATATTTTTTTCATCATGAGTCATTTTGTCAAATAGTTTGTATACAAACTATAGAAAAATAACTTTTGATAATTAATGATTAGAAACCATGGTTTGAGTAGACAAATTTAATTTACTAACTATTTAGATGACTGAAAAACTATTAGATTCTTATGCCAACACAAGAAATAATAATTCGAGCTAAAATTTAATCCAAAAAATTTTATATGTGAAAAGTTTTTAATTTTTGGATTGTTTTTTGCCTGAATTTGATGAAAAATTAGAAATAACTTACTTGAATATGGAACAAGATAATCAATTCTTAGATTCAAGTTTCTAGATAATCACTAATTTCTTATGCTTTAATACGCTTAAATTTTGCAAAAATTTCAAAGTGCAAAGATTGAACAATAAATTTTTGTTAATTTACTTTTATACTTACGTCCACATTAATGCTTTCAACAAATTTACCGTTGTGACATAACAATAGTGTCTAAATACAAAGTCTACATAAACTAATCTCCAATATCATGTTCAGTGTTGTAATATAATGTTCATTGGGTCAAAGGATGAATTAAAAAAAATTATGTAGGCATTGATAATGGTATACATGTGAAAGTTATAATACACCATGATACTTGGATTGTCACAGTGTTGAGAACACACACACTACATAATAGAATTTTTTGTACAACTTTGTTTTCATACTTTAAAATGTATATATTTTGAAGATATATTTAAATTTATGAAAACTATCATGTTGAATAAATGAACAAACATGATGAATAATTAGAGGTAATTTTTAAACATAGATAGTATAACTAATATTAACTAACTTTTAATTAACATGTATCAAATTACACTTACATCATGACAATGTACATGAATATTTAGATTATTACATGATATAGACCTTATTTGAAATGTTAAGCTTAAAATAATACATCAAATCCTTAATAGTTTGTATGATTTTCCATGGTTGGGCAAGAAATTCTAGGGTCAATATGACTCACAATTAGCTTTAGTCTATCCTTATGAGTAGATGTGAGTCATAATCAATCACAATTTTCTAATTTTATCAATTTTTCATGTTTTTTTGAGTGAAGTAGCGAGTTACAAGGCATTGAAAGTTGTAGTGAATCATAGTATAAAGAATGTGAGCCATAAAAAATTACAATAAAAAAGAGATAATGTCCAAAAATATTCAAATTTTACTAGTGCAATAAGGTGTCAATCATAGTTCAATAGTTGTAAGGACCTACAAGTTGTAGTTAATTTTAGTTTAGAAAAATTTAATTCTTCAAAAAATGGATGAATTTTAAAGGAAACACCAATAATGGAGGAATGCCAAGAATTATGTCTAAAGCTATAAAAAGATAGGATGACTTGAAGAAAGAGGAAAGCATGCCTTTTACATATAATCAAGCTTAAGAAAGAGTAAGAGCATTCTTCTTTAGCATTAGAGTGTAAGATCATCTTTTGGATGATTCTCCTTGTATTGTGAAAGTGAAATGATGATTTGATTGACTTATTATCTATCCTTGGGAGTGATGTACTTTCATTATGAATTATATTCATTTTCTTTGAGTAAGAATAAAGTTCTCTTTTCCTTTCTTATTAAATTATGACTTGTTGTGGATCTTTATACTTGAGTGAGCTTGATTTATGGAATCTAAGGAGCTTCTCATTAGAGTGGTATTAGAGAATTGTTAATGAGGAAAATTCAATTGAAGTGAATAATCCTCATTTTAAATACAAGGAATTACTTTTAAATCTTTATTTGTATTGTAATTTTCATTATTGTTAGTTTTCATACTTAGAGTTTTGAGAACTTCTTTAATTGTTAATTTGATTAATTTATTATAGTTTTGGAAAATAATTATAAATTGTAACATTCATTTACTTGAAATAGCTAGGGTTTGAATATCTAAACTCATATTTACTAATTTTTGAGTAATCCTTATTTATTTATCTTTGAATACTCTTAATCTTTCACATCTTCTTGTGTATCTGTATAAATTTTATCTTTTAGGTCATTTATATCATGACATTAAAAAATAATATAGTTTAACATTTAGCTGAAGATATGGAAGAAATGAAAAATATTTTCAAGTATATTCTTGAAAAATTTGAAAAACTAAAATAGTACAAGGCACATGCTACTTCGCCAAAGACATCTAGGTAAAAGAATAACTTACGAGAATCTTCACCAAGAGCTTCTTCAAGATATTCATCCATGCCTCCTCTTGAAGATGACATTTATTTTGAGAATGAAGACTTTCAAGAGGATAAGGAACAATGGGAATATGTTATTCATGGTTCAAGTGTTGAAAACATGCCTCCAGGGTTCATTTTCCAAGGAAAGAGAAGAAGAAATTTTTTTCAAAGTTTCAAGGAAATCCAAGTAAAGGAATTATGCTTACTCTTGCTAAAGTATTTAGACAAGATTCTAGATTTTCTCATGTTGAAGTCAAAGCCTTAAATAGAATGGAGGGTACTAAATATTTTTTCTTTTGATTCAAGCTATTTAAAAAATTATTTTAATCTTGAAGATGTTAAAGATTAGCAAAAGGTGTAATATGCTGAAACTAAGTTTGAAGGTATGACACAAGTATGATGAGCAAAAAAGCCATGCTTATGTGGCGAGAAATGGAACTCCTATTAAATATTTATTTCTTATACAATTTATTCTTAAGAAAATAATTAAAATATCTCATAATAGAAAAAATCAATTCAAAGATTGAAATATATGAGATAAAATGATAAGAGTGTAAAAGAATATTACATGGATTTTTACTAAGCTTTCTAGCAAGATTTAGTTCATTGAGATAAATATGAATAAGCTTCAAACTTTCAAGAAGGATTAAATAAGAAACTATAATAAGAGATTACCTTCTATAAACCTCAAAATTTAGAGGAGATTTTTAATTTGACCCTCAAAGATAAAAAATATTCCATGGCTACAACAAAGGTACCAAGGCTTCCAAAGGCAAAGATACCAAAGCTTTTTAAGGAGATAAAGGAGCAAATGAAAAGAGCAATATCAAACAAGATTAAGTAAGAGAAAAATAAAAAAGGCTAAGGTTAAAAGAAAGACACTTCCAAGAAGGAAAAAGATCATGGAAATGGAAATACTTTCACAGTGCAATGTTTCAATTATGGAGAATAAAGATAAAAATAATGGAAATCTAAAAATGTAAAGCTTCTAAGGGTAAGGAACTTTAGACTTTGGATAAATGAGAGTCTTCAATGAAAATGGTAAAATTAATTCATTTATAGAAAATGGTAATGTCAATGAGGATATTGTAAGGAAAGTTCTCTTTAGAATTGGGATTAGGTGTCTCTCTAGTGAATAATGGATTCACGCCTTAATATATGATGGTTCATAAGACAATGTTATTTCTTCTAAGGCTATTGATAGACTTGGCTTGGAGCAATGTTATTATTCTAAGTCCTATAAAATGTATTGGCTCTTTAGAGATCATTTTCAAAAAGTGAAGAAAAAATTTATTCTATCTTTTAAGATTGGTTCTTTAAAATATATATTGTAATATGACATTTTTGACATAGATAGTATTGATGACATACTTGGTAGATCTTGGAATTATGATATTAAGGCTACTTATGATGAAGCAAGAAATATTTGGTTAGTTTATAGGAAAGATTGGATACACTAATTAATTTCTTTGATATGCAGAACTATAAAGAGAATGTGATTATTAAAATTTCTGTGATTTTGATTAGTGAAAAAGAATATCTTAAAGCTCATGAAGATAATGAATATGTTTTTTAAATTATTTATACTATTGAAACATGTTAAGAGGAGCCTCAAAATGAACTTCCAGTAGTAATGAAAACTTTAATTTAAAAGTTTGTTGGTGTCAGTAATGCAAATTAGAAGGCCTTTCTCCAATGAGATCTATTTAGAATTGAATTTATTTTATGATTGGAGGAACTATTCCAAATGAGAGAGCTTGCTAAATGACTCTCCATCAAAGAAAGGAGTTGCATAAGAAAGTAAATTACTCTCTAATGATTTTATTAGGAAGACTATTGCTTCGTATGTTATTTTTGTTATTATAGCTTTTAAAAAGATACTAATGAAATATGAATGTGCACTAATTCTAAGGATATTAATAATATTATGATCAAGTACATATTTCTTATCCCTATAATGGATGAAATTCTTGATGTTTTAGCTAATGTTAAAATATTTTCAAAGATTGATTCTAAAAGTAATTAGCTTTAAATTAGAATTAGACTAGGAGATGAATAGAAAATGATATTCAAAACATTTGGTTATTTTTATGAATGATTAATCATGCCTTTTATCCTAAGAAATTATCTAGCAATATTCATGAGGATCATTCTTGATGTTTTTGAGAGATGTTATTACAAAATGTTGCATTCTCTTCTTTAATGCTATTCTTTTCTATAGTTATAATGAAGATGAACATATGCAACACTTGAAGATGATGTGCTCAAAGTTTCATGAAGCTCAATTAATTATTAATATTAAGAAATATCATTTTATGAAGAGAGAGATTATCTTCCTAAGTCATGTTATCTTCAAGAATTAAGTTAAGATGGAGTTAAGTAAGATCAAGGTAATCAAGGAGTGGTCTTACATAAGATGTAGAACTAGTGAGATCTTTTCTTATTTTTATTGTATGGCCTATGTTATAATTTTTAAAGAATAATTTCACTTTTGTGTGTGATGATGGAAATGAAAATTCTTTTTAAGCTTTGAAGGAGGAGATTTACAGTGCTCTAGTCTTGAAAATTTCTAGCTTCTTCAAACTTTTTGAAGTAGATGAGGATGCAACTTGACTTGTTATTGGAGGTGTGCTTTCTCAAGAGGCTAAGCTCATTGCATGTTTTTCTAAAAATTTAATTAATTTAGATAAAATTATAGTGTATATGAGAAAGAGCTACATGATATACTGCAAGCAATTAGATATTGCATAAATTTTTTATTGGGATCTAAAATTTTTTTCTCATTGATCATAGAGCAGTTCAATTCTTAAATTATAAAATAAAATTGAATGATAAATATATGAAATGGGATGAGAAAATTCAATAATTTTATATTTTATTAAATTTTAGAAGTGGTAAATCTAATGCGATCACTAATAATTTGTCAAGAATTCAAATTGCTTATTCTTGCATTAAGGTAAATGAATTTCCTTATGTTATCAAATTGTATCTTAATGATGTTGATTTTTTGTGATATTTGGAAAGAATTGAATGCTCCATTTTTAGAAAGGATTGAAAAATGAAAGACATCTAATATCAAGAATTCTATTCTATTTAGAGATGGAAAAATTTGTATTTTCAATTGTTATTTTAGATTCAAGATTCTTAAAAAAATATAATAGTGACATGGTTAGACATATGGGTCAATAGAGATATTAGAAGTGATGATAACGAATTGTTTTTGGCAAGGCATGTATAAAGATGTCAAATTCATTAAGGAATATTATGTTTATCAAAAGTTCAAATAAGGAAAAGATGTTGATGGATAGTTACATGTCTTAGTTAATTCCAAGTGCTCCTTGGGAACTATTTCTTTGAAATTTGTTTATGAAATTCTAAGAAAAAGATCTAGTCATGATTCTATTCTTATTTTGATAGATCAATTTACCAAGATGGCTCATTTTATTCCATATAAGAGGAACAATAATACTTTTTATGTTTCTCATTTATTCTTTCAAAATGTTGTGAAATTGTATGGAATTAATTTTAATATTGTGAGTACTAGGGATGTTAAATTTACTATTTATTTTGAAGATCTATTTGAAAATTATTAGGAATAAAGTTATCATTTTCTTTAGTTTATTATACTTAAACAAATAAGCAAGTCAAAGTTATCAATAGAACTTTGTTGAAGATTCTTATGTGTTTATATGAGGATCAGCCTCAAAGATGGGAGAATATGCTAGTCAATGCTAGATTCTCTAGTGCTTTTCATACTAGTATTGGTAAGAGTCATTTTATTGCTAATTATGATTTTTTCACAAAATATCATAGATGAGCTAAAGATATTTTTGCCTTTTTGAATTTTGATTTTGTTGAGTAAATGAGGTAATTGCATCAACAAGTTAAATCTCACCTAAAGAAGAAGATAAAAGATGTGTCTTTCAAGGGTAATGAGGAAAATAGGATAATTAAATTTAAGATTGGTAATTCTATGTGCATTTACTTAAGCAAATAAAGGCATAAAAATATTCATTTATATAAGTTCAAGTCAAGAAGAATTGATCCATTTAGAATTAGGCCCAAGATCAATCCAAATGACTATAAAATTGATTTTCCTAATACATTTTCTATTTTTTCTATATTTTTAATGTTTTAAATTGATCCTCTATCATGGCAATGTTCTTGCATTAAAATTGGAGGATAGTCTTAAAGTCCTTAAGGATACAATTAAAGATCAATATCCATTGAAACCATTAAGGAAGCCAATTGTATTGTAAGCAAGAGAGGCAAGAAGCATAAGAGATAAGATGAGAAATGGGTACTAAATGAATTGGAGTGATGAAGAACCTAAGAATGTCATTCAATTCATAAGAATGATTTGGATTTATGGGGGTTTGATACTATCCCATATGTAGTATCCAAATAATATAGGTCTCTTTTGAAGGGTGAGGGAGATGATGAAGACATTAATCCATTCCCTTATATAATTTTCATCTTTAATGTATCCTAGGAGTAATAGGATATTCATAATTATGATTTTTAGTCTTTTGAAGTTGTTTGTATATTTTTCCATAGTTTGGTAGGCAACTACAAGTTTACTACAAGTCATAATTGTTGTGGAAGAAATCATTGTAATGAACAAAGACCGACACAACTTAACACAAAAACTAAGCTAGGTAGTTCATGATCACCAAATGATCTAGGAAATCTAACCTTTTAGATAATCTCCCTTAAAATTAAAGGAGACTTGGGGACCAAAGGATAAATTCAGAAATTTGAGCTAGACATTTTGCCAATGTCAACATGTATCAAGCAAAAGAATCACATGTGGAAGAGCTAGTAGAAAATGCATAAATAGATGGAAAATGTAGTTTAATGTAAAAGCATAGTTGGTAGTAGAAAAATTCTTGAAAATAGCTCAAAAATAAAGCAAATATATTACCTAATGCATGCAATCCAAGAAGGAAAATGTAGAAAAGCATATCTAAAGTGAATTTGGGTAGAACCAAAGCCAAAAGATCTAGAAATGGAAAAAAAAAATTACAAATGAGAAAGAGAAACCTATAGAGATGTGTTTCAAGACATGTATTAGAGATTAGAGACATCTAACAAGGAGCTATGTTACCTTGTTCTTCGTCTGATGAGTGCATTGATGCAGATATAACAACAATAGTAGCAGATTAAACAATTGATGATTGCAAAGGAGAAATCATATTGGTGTGTTAACTTGATTCTAAGTAAATATCTGTGTGTTAGGAGGAAAACACAAAGGGGATACAATGTGTCAATAGTGAAAAGAAGGAAAAGAAGAAAGAGAGCTAAAGTTTCATAATAGATCTTTGAGAAGCAAAGCCCTGGTTAATACAAAATATTTTTTAAGAGTAAACCCCTTTACATTTTGGGATGTCTTCCTACTTATAGGCTAAAAATGCCTCATAGATCATGTAGGAGAAATACAATGGAATTCATAGAATCTTATGAAAGCTTCTAGAAGATTATGGATAGGAGAAATAAGATAGAGAATAAAGTTTGATGCCAAATGTGAAAAGTACTACATAATACATCATAATCTAGAAACAAAAGATGATGTTGGATGTCAAAAATGAGATTGACACCAGATGTTTAAAACTAATTTAGTGTAAGGTATCAAAAGCTAAGGATAAAATCAATGTTGAAGTTGAAGTTGAAGGTTAAAACCAAAAGTGGAGATGAAACAATGCTGCAAATGATGTGTGACTTTGAACCCAAACTGTTGAGGATCGATTTAAGTGCTAAAAAGCCATAGAATGTACCAAAGTCTTTAACTTAAGTTGAAAAAGTCAAAGTGGGTACAATAGTGCCCCTCTTAATGGATACTACTAAAATGCTAAAGGAGAATCCATCAAGAAAATTCATAAGCTATTATGTACCTATAAGAGGATTTAACAAAGAAAGAAATTAAGGTAGAAATTTTGGGATATCATCCATACACCTACAATGAAGTGCTACACCACATAAGTGAAGCATGACTAGATCCTAGAAAGCACACATAGGATGTAGATAAAGCACTCTCTAACCCATTTAATTCTCTTAATCACACCCTCATTGGAGTAAAGTAGAGATATTTGTTAGGCCTCACTAATGTAGAACATATAAAAAGAAAGTCATAGAGAAGAAAAGGAAGGTAATGGAGAGAGAAAAAAAGAAATCAATAAAAAAGTAGAAAAAACATGTTAGGGACATTACTGATAGAACAATGGTGAGGTGTTGTGTTGTAGAAGTGGACATAGCAAGGTCCCTAGAGCCTACCTCTCCCTTATCTCATTGATATGCAAAGTTCACACTTCTTATGTTGCTCTATACTCAACACTCCCTTGCTAAATTGGGTAAGAGACACTTCTTTAGCCTCACTAATGCTAAATATAGAGAGGAATGGAAATAGATGAGGAGGGGGGATAATAGGAAGAAGAGAGAAATAATTCATGGACAGTAAAAGTAATAGTATGAAAAATTAGAGAGTAAAAAAGCAGGGGATAAAAGAGGATATTACTCATACTTGTATCATGAGGATGGTGCTATTCCATAGAAGAGCATAGGTAAAGAAGAGCATGTTATCGATGTTCTTCAAAAAGATCCAACTCAATGTATCACATATTGTGGTTCTCATGATCTAAAAACCAATCATGTAGAGCAACACGTAGATATCAGATATTAATCTTAACTAGTAAGATTTCCTCAGAACCATAGGTTAGGAAGTATGAAGTACAACCATTAGTTATGCCAAAGTGGTATAGTAAACCTAGAGGGCATAGGATAGATTTTTGTGTCAATTATGTTAGGTTTTATTGACCATGATATAAAGAAAGCATATGAGAGTTTTATTAAGTGGACTCAGCTATCCATTAGAGTAAGAATGGTAAGGTGATGAAAAGGATTGAGTGATGTGATATATGTAATAAAAATTAGTTGCCTCCTTACTTTTGAACTAAGGCCCATTATAAGTTACATTTTGGAGAGGTATGTAGACCAAGCTATGATGTGGTCAAGGATGAAGTAATAGATGAAGTGGGATTTGATGGAATGAAAAGAAATAACTTCTATCCACTCAGTAAAGTATTTCATAGTAGTTAGGATAAATTAGTGTCCAAAAGATAATGGAGGGCTAATAGCACCAATAAGATCTAAATAACCTTTTTGAAAGTGCCATGTGATCTAAGATATGTTAAGCTCTTGTGAATGAACAAAGATGAGAAAGCTATGCTGTTGGTAAGTATTGTATGTTTTGACAAGTTGATAAGTATCTTTGGGTAAGGTTGGTCACTAATAGCCCAAAGAAATGATGTAAGTAGCTAGGAAACATGAACCTAAATATCTACCACACACTCTTGAGTGGACTTAATTAAGAACTTTCTTAAACTTTGTAGGACTAAGAAAACATAGAAAAACACATAGAAGAAACTTGAAAAAGGATATTAGGACTCACTAATTAGAAATATGAGTTACACTTACACCAGATGTTCTTTTGATAGGGTGTAAGATGACTAGAAGTTTTTCTAGTTATGAGATAGTGAAGAAGATCAGTGTAGTAATTGAAAAATTTGGTGTTGGAAAAATAGAAGATTCCTAGTTATAGATAGCTTTAACCCTAGATCCTAAGGGCCTTCANAAAAAAAAAAAAAAATCCAAAATACACCAAATGATCCACAGATCACCTAGAGATTTATAATGTGTAAAATTGGATAATGTAAAAAATGAAAATAAAGCATATCTAATATAAAATAATGCATAGAATATAAGAAATGTAAATTAACTTGCACAAAAAATGAAACTTTAAACTTTATTGCAAAAATAAAGAGAGAGTCTAGAAATGTATACAAGGATGCCTAAGGAAGTAGGAAGCTCCACTTTGTAGGGGTTTGGAATCTATTGAAGTTAGTAGCCTTAGGTACCATAGTTAGCTACGTGATTCAAATGCTCCAGAACTCATGAAAATATGAAACCTTATTGTAATCCTCACCAAATCTACAACATTTGTGATGTACTAGGATAAGATGTGTGGGGGTTTTAATTTGTAAACAAGAGCCACACTAGAAGTCTTGATGCCTAGTTTGCTTAGTTTTGCTACAAAATACCACACAATCTGAGGGGGGTAAAATAATGGTTGCAATGGCTATGTGTTCCATGCTAGGGATGCCTCAAAAGCTTTGTGTTTGCAAGTTCTCCAAAGCTCTTGAATGCAAAAATATGGTCAAGTGTGCAAAAGAGTGAAACCTCCTCATTATGTTATAGCTTGGTTTATATAGGTTCTCATGGCTATGAAATTTGCTACAAATTTTTGCCTAATTGCTACATATTTCTGCTATGTGTAGGTGTTGTAGGTATTCAAATCTAGTAGGGTTACTATGTATGACAACTTCTGATACCTCCATGGCATCAAAACCATTCTGTTTATGAATAATAGTAAATAGGAATTTCATCCACATTGGCATTTTTTAGCCATGTTGGGTCTTCCAATAGCAATGCTGAAGTGCAAGATCAACATTGAAGCTAGAGCAATGTTGATGTTTTGGGCCATGCTAGAGCAATGCTGGGGGAAAGGTGTAACACTCGAGAGTACATGAGTTATACCTCCCAAAATTGGACATAGGTGTGGTTATACCTCCCATAGGTATTTCCAATGTAGAAAAAGTTATACCCCCCAACCAAACCCTTCAAAATGCCAATTTTGGTAGTCCAAAAGGCATTTTTTAAATCCCAAGCCCAAATATAGGCATGATATAACTTTTTCTGCTTGGGGAGTAAGACTACAATAACTTATGAGGCATTTTTTAGCTCTAAAAGCTAAATTATGTGAAATTGCATCTGTTGGGTTACAATTTTTACATTTTACAATGAAGTTTTTACCTCAAGTTTCATGGGATGAGGGTTATAATGTTAAAAAGGGTTACACCATGAGTTTTTGGTGGTGTTTCATTGGTTTCTCTTTGTTGGTGTCTAAAGGATTCACTCAAGAGACATCAAAAAAGAATACAAAACACCACTATAGGTCCATCACCAACATTCTCTCTCCACGCTTGATTCTATTATGTTGAACCATGCCAAAGAGTGCTTATGATGATGGGACAAGGTTATGATAATAAAATGGTAATGTGGGCTACATTTGGTTATGAGGATTAACAATGAGTTTTAAATGTTGACATCATGGCTATGCCATGACACTAACATGTTGATCAATCAGTGGGTTTTTGCACTTCATGTTTTTGAAGTGTTTGTCACTTAGCAATGCATTTGAGGAACCAACATCTCACTCCAAGGTTCCTTTGGCCATTGGGATCCTCCCTTTGCATGTTTGGAACCACTAGTTTATCCTTTGGTCTTTGTTGTCCTTTCTAGTTCTTGGTAATTTACTTCTATGTTTTTTTTTGTGGGATGAAACCTTCATTGGGTTTCTTTGTCAAGGATGAGTTTGACTTGGTTTTCATATTGAATGAGATGTGTTACATCTAGTGGACTCAATGATTTTTTCCATCAAATGAGATGTGTTATACTTGATGCACTTAATGGTTTTCCTATTGAATGAGATGTGTTACATTCAATGGACTTGATGGTGGAGCTAAATGAAGGGATGTAATATGGCCATAATGCATGAGTGTCAGACATTGGTAAACATTATTGTTAGGGAAGGAAAGATTATAATCAGGCTATGAGGTTGGGCTCAAGGAGTGGTAATGGGAATGAGGTGAAATAAGCACTCTTGATATGGTAGGACAAACCCACCAAAGTGTGTGCATTGAGGTCATGTGATGACTTACTATCATATTGAGTTGCACCTTTGTGATGATCCTAGGCTTCATCCTGCAAGCACAACTCCAAGAGAACAAGAAACAAGAAAAAGAAAACATGTTGTTACAATGCAATGCATAAAGCCATATAGAATGATCAACAAATTAGGCTACCAAAGGTCACAGAAATTATAGAGTTTAACAGTTCAATTGTTATGCAAAAGAAGTCATGCAGGTTCACTTGTTATTGGTTGTTAAGGTCATTAGTGTCAGTTGCTGGTCCTTGTAGGCTACATGTAGTAATGCTTTAAATAAGAATGGTTGATTGGATTAGACAATTCATTCCAATCCATGTCTACTATCATGAAGAAATATCTTTTCTAGTTGGTTGAGAATTTGTCCACATGCTCATGGACAACTTTGAGAATAAGGTCATCTTTCTTGATCTTGAGTTTGATCAGGTTATGGTAGTGTTGTTGTTTCTACCTCTCTTGGTATCACTCAACATGAGCAAGAATTCATACCTATTGCTCTTCCACTAAATCTAGGTCCATGGTATGTAGCTCCTTGTTCTATTAATCATTGATGAAATAAGATAAGGCTACTTGAAGTGATGAAACCTACAATTTAAGAGGTAAAATAGCTTTAGAACCATAAACCAAGCTATACAGGGTCACATCAATTACTGTTTGGAATGTCGTTTAGTAAGTCCAAAGTGCATAAAAAAGCTACTCATGCCACTTGCATTTGCTATTACTCAACATATTTTTGAGCCAATTGATGATGGCCTTATTACTTACTTCACCTTGTCCATTGGCTTAGGGTAATATGGTGATGAGAAGAAGTGCTTAATGTGTAGGTTATGACAAAAGTTATTCATTTTTTGGCTACTAAACTGTGGTTCGTTATTTGTGACTATGATCATAGGTATGCCATAACAAGCTACTATGTTATTGACTATGAAGCTACATACTTGTTTAGATGTTGTCTTCCTTAGGGGAATAGCTTCAATCCACTTTGTGAGGTATTCGGTTGTAGTGATGATAAAGATATGCTTTATGGAAGATCTAGGCATTATGGGTCTAATGATATCCAACTTCCATCATTAAAATGACCAAGTTATCTAAGTAGTATGTAACTTAGTTGGTAGTACGTGTGTAAGGTTTCTATGCCATTGGCACATATCAAAAGTTTTAACTTTTTGTAGGCAGTAGCTTTCCATATAGGCCTAGTAATAGCCTAATCATTTTATCTTAGTAGCCATGGCTCTAGGTCCTTTAGGTCCTCCACATACACCCTTGTGAACTTGGTCTAGGATTGTTTCAGCTTCAACTTTGCCTAAGCACACCAACAATATGCCATTATAGCACCATCAACATAATGTATTATTACCTACTATGACATACTATTTTGATCATTTACATACAATGTTCTTTTGAGCAATAGTTAGGCCTTGTGAAGGTTTAGCATGCATAAGTTTAAACTTGATATCATCATACCACTCCTTTGCAAGAGTGCTATGAACTACAACTACAAAGGTACTCTCAGTGTTCTATGTGATGGGAATAGCACAATCCATAGTCAAGGCAGGAAACTTGCTAAATAGATTTGAAGTCACACTAAGGATTAGTGTTGTAATGGCATCAGCTATAGTACTTTTGGTTTATGGTACATGTTGAATATCAATGTCTATAAACTATTGTAGTAGTTTCTTTCCTAGGTCATAATAAGGTTGTCTTTGTCTTTACATGTGTAAACCTCGATTACTTGGTTGACAAAAAGTTGTGAATCACCCTTGATCATTAAGCATTTTACTCCTAGGTCATGAGTTATCATCATTCCTCTGATCAAACCCTCATACTTCACTACAATGTTGTCACTTAAAAATTCAAAACGATAGGTGAAGGATTGGATTTCACCAAACGAGAATGTTATGATGGTAGAAGCACTGGCCCCATGGATAGTTGAAGCTCCATCAAAGTGCAAGAGTGCTTCAAAGCCCTTAGACACTTGGCTAACAGTGTTAACATGTTCATCAAGAAGTTTAGGATCAATGGTTGCATGATCATCAACTAGTGAAATGATAAGTTATGTAGCTATGGCTTGACCTTTCATTAATGCTTGAGAAACATAATGAAGATCAAAACTCCACTATTATAACTTTCCAACCAGCTATGCAACTACCTTCATAGATGTTCGTCATTATGGCTCTAAGCATGTTATCTTTGCAAATGATGTTGACTTGGCTCTTAAAGAGGTAGTGTCTCCACTTCTTCAATGAGAAGACTATGGCTAGGTTATAATACTTCTCTACTTTGATATATTGGATCTCATGGGCAACTAATGCATGGCTTAGGTAGTAAATTGACAACTTTGCTCCATCATCTCCCTTCTGATAGAGCAGAGAGGCTATGGATGCATCGAAGATAACAAGGTAGATGTAAAAAGATTTATCCTTTTGTGGTGGATAGACCATCAATAGTTGTGCCAACTCTTACTTAAGGTTTTCAAAGACTGCTTGGCATTGAGCTATCCACTCATAGTGAACTCCTTTCTTAAGCAAGTGTTGCATGGGTTGTAACTTATCTATCAGTCTAGTGATAAACCTATGAATAAATTGTAATCTACCTTGTAATCACTGAAGCTCCTTAAGGTTAGTTGGTGGTACTAAGTTGGATATGGCTTTAATCTTGTCAGGATCAATGTGTATCCCTACTTCAGATACTACAAAGCTAAGCATCTTACTAGTTTTAATGTCAAAGACATACTTTTTGGGATTAAGCCTAAGCTCATACTTGAGGCATCATTTAGGCACAAGGTTGAGGTCATGTGCATGGTTGTTGATCACTTTGGACTTAATAGCTATATCATCTACATCATCATTGAGCTAACCTAGCATATAGTTACTAAAGATGTATGTTATAGCTCTTTGGTAGGTTGCTCCTACATTCTTTAGGCCAAAGGGTATTATGGTATAATAGAAGGTACCCCAAGGATTCATGAAGGTCATACTAAGTTGATGTTTTTGGTTGATCCTAATCTAGATGTATCTCAAGAACCCATCTATAAAGGACAATAAGGCATTCCTAGCTGTATTATCGATAAGTTGTTCAATCCTAGGCAAAGGGAAATCGTCTTTGATAGTTGCCATATTTAGGTCTTAAAAATTAATGCAAATACGTATACTCCAATTTTTATTAGGGACTAGCACCATGTTGGACATCCATTCTTCATAATCAATAGCTTTGATGAAACCAACTTGGTATAGTTTTGTGATTTCATCATGAATTGCCATGGTCAAATTAGGTCTAATCTTATGAACTTTCTACTTAACTGGTCTAATGTTAGGATCAAGTATGATGTTATGTTGGACCAAACATGGGTCTAGACCTACCATATCTTCATATGACCAAGCAAAGAACTTAATGTTGTCTTGTAGGACCTTGGTGATGTCTTGAGCTTTTTGATGTTTCAGTGAGGAACTTAGTTTTAGGGTTTTCTCCTTACCACTGTGTGTCATGATAGGAACCTCAACTAGAGAGTCCTCAGTAATGTTGCTAGCCTCTAGGTCAAGGATTTTAACTAGGTTTTTATGCCACTCTAGAGGTTTTCTATTGAGGCTATGTGGTTGACGAGACTCTTAGGCTCAAGATCTAGGCAATTAAGGTTAATACATCATTCAACATCATCATTAGGCCCACTTAGCTTGAAAGGAAAACTGATTTGCTCCTAGGTTCTCCTACTCCAGTCTTGCATATCAACCATAAGCACATTAAGTGGAACCTCGGTAAGAATAAGTAACTAATGCCAAAATGATATGGAATGTCCAAGTAAATATGCAAACACATGCTATTTCTATGCAAACAAAATGACAACAAGGTCAACCAAGGCTATAAAGGATAGGTGAAGACAAATATGATGGACCAAACATCAAATAAAGGCCACATAAATGTCAAACAAGGTTTAAAAAGATAAAGCATAATGAAAGTATGAAAAAGAAGATCAAACATGGTCAACTAAGGTTACATTTTTGTCAATTTAGCCATTAGTGGGTCATGGTTCTAGTTTAAGGACTTTGCAGGACATGGTTACATGGTGTCAAATGATGGTAAAAAAATGATCAAATCCCATCACTCAACATAAATCAAGGACTAAACAAGGATCAACAGAGGCCATGATAGATAAAATAAAGTAGATATGGTAAAACTGAAGTTACATAAAAGTCACATGAGGTCAACTAACGGTAATAAAGGCCAATAATGCATAACAAGGTAAAAATAAGTTGAAACACCATGGAATAAGGTTGAATTAGTTAGAGTGGAATACATGTGATAAAACATGGTAAATACTGATAAAAGGTTAGATTTTGTAAGGTTTAGGCCTAAGCAGGTCATGGTATGAGGCTACATAGTTGGTAGGTGAGTTTGGACATCTATGGAGGCTATTTTAGGTCAAAAATCAAGGTTTTCTGGGTATTCACATTGGACTGACATTAGCTAGTGTGGGTGGGGTGACCTCCTAGCATGGATAGGTTGATTAGGTATTTTTCTAGGTTAGTTTAAAGAAATTTTCAACTCCTAATGGATTGTATGATCAGTGTAGTGTGTTGGGGAAGGACTTTTGTCAATTATGATGTCAATTTGAACCTCTGGAAGCCACCATTAAAGGTTGAAACTTCCACTCACCCTGTAGCAACATTGCCTAGTGTGGCCCCATCATGAATGTAAGAGGAAACTAGATTTATGGCATTCAAAGCATCAAGGTCAGCATTCTATAGAATTCCTAGGGTAGTGCAAGGTCATAATGATCAAAATTAATCACTTTGGAGGTTAATAGTTGTAATGGAAGTAGGTTTCAATAACTTACCCTCAAAGCCATGCTAGCTAGTGTGGATGGAGGAGGTCTCAACATGGATGATCTAGATTTGTATCATTACAAAATCAAAATAAGGTCAATCTATAGCTGAATCTAGATTTTTGTAGTTGTATGCTTTTGTAGTTAAGTTTCGAGATTATTTGAAGGATTTTTTGCATGTAAAATCAAGTTGGAAGTTCACCCACATTGGGGTCATGTTGGCTACCATGGATCTAGTACCCCTTAGGGTGGATACATCTACTTTTTGATTTTGGAGTGGTTTTAGAGGTAAATCTACCAAGTTTTCAAGCTTCTAAGGTTTCTAGCAATGATACATGAGGTTTTTGCTCAAAAATAGTTATGTTTGATGGTGGTTTAAGGTGTCGTATGGTTATACCTCCCTAAGCCATGCAAGGTAGTGTTGCTCTAGCATGGGTGAGGGGGTATGGTGGTTTTTTGTGATTGAATTAGGGTTGAATAGTTGTTGGTTGAAGGTTTTGGTGTTCTAGGCTTTGTTGGGGTAGGTTTTAGGTTTATGGATGTGTCAAAGTTACCAAAAGTTGTAAGGAACCTTACCCATCCTAGAGCCATGCTACCCAACATGGCTATAGCCTTCCTCAAGATGGATGCCTTGGGGTACTAGTTTTCTAATGTACTTTGACATCAAATCAACTAAGTATTTAGGACCCTAGGGTTGCAAATGTCGATGGCTAAGGTTTAGGATCAAAATTAGCAATTTTGAAGTCTTTTTGATGGTTCTTGAAGTCATCCTCCCCTAGAGCAATGCTGGGCCATGTAGGCCAACATGGTTGTAGTGTGCGAGAAAAGGGAGTAATAGCTTTTTTCCATTTTTAACTAGTTCTCTTGGGTCTTATGGCCTCTAGATGTGCTGGCAAGGTCCTAGGATTAGTGTGATGCAACTTCAAGACATTTTGATTCATCCATGAGCTCACCATGAATTTTCCTTAAGGCACCCACACTAGATCCATGCTGGCTAGCATGGGTGAAGGGGGTTCCTAGTGTGGAGATTGGAGTGATCATGAAATTTGACTAATTTTGGTAAGTTTTTGGTCGCCAAAGACTCCAGGAAAGTTGGGAGGTCAAAACATGTTAATTTTGAGGTTAATTTGGTAATTTATGATTATACCCCACTCATTCATACTAGGGAAATGCTATGCAGCATGGATGGGGTACCCCCCAACATGGATCTACTAAAGTTCATGGTTTTGACCATTTATGATTAGATTCAACAAGGTTTTGAAGTTGCCAAGATTGTAAGTGTCGATGGCTAAGATTTGACATTGAAATTAACTAATTTGGAGGCTTTTTGCTATTTTTTGTAGTCATACCCCCTTTAGCCACACTAGGCAGCATGGCTCTAGTGTGGATGGAGGGGGATGATAGCTTTTTACTATTGTTGGTCTATTCTATGGCATTTGATGGCTCCGAGTGGCTCCAATAAGGTCTTGAGGTCATAGGGGTAGGTTTTAAGGCTATTTCTGACTATAGATGGGGTTTTATGAGTCATCCCCAAAGTACCCACACCAAACCAATGCTGGCTAGCATGGGTGAAAGGTTTCACAATGTGGTCATGATTTTGGTCATGAATTTTAACAACTGTTGGCTATTAGAGACCAGGGAGAGGTGTTAAGGCTATTAGAGTAAGTTTTGAGGTTATTTTTTGGGTATGAGAAGGTTTTTGTGGGTTACCCCAAGGGCATCCACATTAGATCCACATAAGCCAATGTGGATGGAGGGTTCTCTAGTGTGAGGAAGGTGGATGATGTGCAATTCAACTTGTTTTTTTTTATCAAATTTTGGGTATTGGCAGCTAAAAAGGGATGTTAAGGTCAAAAAATGATAATTGAGTGGTTAATTTCAACATTTTGAGGTTATAACCCACCTATCCATGTTGGGACCATGCTGGACAACATTGGTGAAGCCTCCCTTAGTATTTCTCCATCAGATCTCAAGGTTTTGAACACTTTCAACTGGGTTTGATAAGGTTTTCTAGGTGTCGGGGATGTCTAATGGGGTTTTAGGTAGTGTGGGCATACCTTGGAGTCAAATCAAGGCTTGGTGGACATAGTGAGTGTTATACCCCCTTGTGAAATGATGGATAGCATGGATGAGGCCTTACACAACATGGTTGCCCTAAGTGAAAAGTTGTATGGATGGTTCTATCCATTGCTAGGGTCTAGGGTGACAACGTCAATTGTAGTTACTAAATATGGCAAGGGAGGTAAGGTTGTAATGTTACAAGGCATGGGAGGTAGGACTCACACTGAATTCATGCTACTTAGTGTGGATGAGGTGGGAATAAGGTTAGTTAATGCTTACTTATTTTGGCTATGAGAATGTTGATTTTTTAAATTTTTGAAGGAATTTTGGCTAACATCCTAGAGTTTAACGGTGGCTAGTTTTACCACTAACTAGGATTTTGGTAAAATTTCCTAGGGAATTCAAAGTGTTGCATAATTATCATTATACTTGGGTGTGATTATTGTTATTGTTTCTAGTTTTTCAAAATGTGTTCTAAGTGTTATGCATATGGTTCTAATGGTGTTTTTTGTTTTCCATGCAGGGATTTCTTTAAGTCCATTATGCTATTGGTGGAATGGGTGAGGATACTGTGATGCACCTATCTCCTCAAACCTAGCATCTCTTCCACTAACATGGTGCTATAATGGGGTTTTCTATGGTTCCAATTGAGGGAAAGAGAATTCCCTGCCTACCTTTTGCAAAACGTTAGTATGATAATGTTGTCAGACTTGTCTGGATACAACCAAAGTCATAGTGGAGACCCTACTACCGCACTCATCCAATATTATTGTTAAATTCATAATAGATGATCTTGAGACACATGTAAAAGGGAAGGTGTTAGATAGCAAAGGATAACTTAGAACTTGTGGATATCACCAAAATATGCCACAAGGCACCCATGAGGATATCACCAAAATATGCCGCATGCATTATACATTTTTTTGCATCATATATGAAGAGATTTGCAAAGTTCTTAGTGGTGAGAAGGGATGGATGATGGATATGCCAAGACCCATCTCAACTCTCTAGGCCTTGGATAAAGCATGTTTATCCAACTATGCAAACCCAGAATCCACCAGAGGATGTTGGAAAATTAATGTTTATCACCACTAAAAAAGTTAGTGGTAGGTAATTTGTCTCCCCTAATAGCATGGGAGCGAAGCCTCATGTTGATCATACTAACATTGAGAGGGCTAGGGAGTTGTGCACTGAAGCTGATGGGGTAGCTAGAGCAAAATTGAAGAGGCCCATGGAGGAAGTATCACTAATAATAAAACAACCTTCCAAGCAAAGGTTTACACTGAAGCTTAGCATGACTAATTATGTGGTTATTGGTATGTTTCTAACTATTTGCTATGTTTTGGTTTTTTCTATGTTTTGAGTTCTAAGGTTATAAGGTTATAATGATGTTAAGTTGTTCTTATGTTTTTGGTTTATTGTCCTCATAGACAAGAGATAAGACATGGTAGACCAAGTTGCAGTAGTTGAGGAGGAGCAGAGGTGTATTAAGGAGGTAGTCCTACAATGCCATGAGGATGAAGGGTTGTCCAACCTTGAGTTGGATGACTAGGATGCCCTATTTGGTGAACTGCTACTAGGGAACCCTCTAAGTATCATCCCAAATATTCATTATAGTTTATGGTTTTCCACTTTTTTTTCATTCTAACCATTGTTTCATTGTTATGCTTGTTATAGTTATTGAGCCCCAAGAAAAAGACTCTACCTCTACATTTCTAATAAAACCATGGGTAGAGGTTCTAGACAAAGTGGAATTTATGCGAGGAGTGGCTAAGGACATCATTGATTGATTACAACAAGTTGCTTTTGATATTGGTAATAAATTTGTTTTATTTTTCCTTAGTTGTTTTATTTTGATTTTTAGAGGTATATATTCATATTATATATTGTGTTTATGGTCATATTCTATGTTTATATTATTTATAGTGCTTACAATTGCATCAAACCTTACTTGTGACATGAAGATTGACTCCTTACCAAGGCTTTCTTCTAAGGTTGGCCAACCCTTCGTCCTTGGTTCATAAACTACCCAAGGATGACACAGAAACTATCCTTGGTTCATAAACTATCTAAGGATGACATAGAAAATTTATGAACCAAGGAGATCATGTGGGCTTGCTACTAGAACACCATCAATGACAAGGTTGCCCTTGCTAGGGAGATGGTGGAGCAACAGTTATAGATTGACCTCATCATCTAAAAAGCAAAGGATTTAAAAGATTATTGTGCTTGGATCCTAGAGTGGGAATAGACAAAAGAATATAAGAAGAAAAAAATGCAAGGCTAATTGAGAAGCATATCTAAAGTGGCTTAAGGAGGAGACTACTGAATGACAGAAGATGGAGCTATTCATAAAGGGGATTCAAGCTAAAACTACCTACAAACACTTTGAAGGCACTCTCATGGTAGCTAAATTTCCTACTCCTTAGGTCTCTATGGATGTGGGTGAGGTTTCTACTACCACAATGTCACAAGAGCCACCCACATGGACAGATGTCAATGTGAGTAACATCCTCACAAGAACTAATCTTGGGAATGTGGATTGGGCCCACTTGACAGAGGACCAAATCCTCCATCACTTGGAGGTTGGTCTTCAATTGATTCTCCTAAGGTTTTATTATTATTTTTATTTTTTATTTAATTTATTGAATTATTTTTCTTATGCGTTGATTACCAATTGGTCTTATGTTGTTATGTTATAGGCACTAGGAAATATTTGCAGCCCCAATAATGAGGGTGGGGATGACCCATCACTTCCTCCTCTAGGTGTCCATTAGCATCACCAACTACCTATTTTTAATTATTTCTTGTTGATATCCATGGATGTTTATGTCATTTGTTGATGGCTAGTGTTAGCCAAGATTTTAGTTGTGAACAGTTTCATGTTTATTGTTTGAACATTTTTCCACATAGTGTGGCTATGGCTACTTATTTTGGAGACATTTTAATTTGATTTTTAAGTTTTAGTTTTGGCTATATCATTTTTGGAATTATGGTCTTATTCATGTTATGGTCATATGGTTTGATGTTATAAATGTTGTTCATGGCTACGTTGGCTAACTTGGTTATAACTTCGTAATGTTATAAAAAGGTTAAGATGACTAGGTAATAAGGTTGTAAACTAAAATGAAAATAATTCAAAAGATTGTTTGCTAGTTTAAGACCATGGAGGGCCATGCAATGTTTGCTAGTTTAAGGCTATGGTATGCCACGCAATGTTTGCTAGTTTAAGGCCATGGCTGGCCACGTGATGTTTGCCAATTTAAGGCCATGGTGGGCTACACAATATTTGCCAATTTAAGGCCATGGTGGGCTATACATTCTTGGTAGTTTTAAACCATGATGGGCCCTACATTCTTGCTAGTTTTAGGCCATGGTGGATCTTACGTTTTGAAAAGGAAAACATGTTATTATTATTATTATTAGGTCTATTTTATGTTTTAAATTTTTTATGAGGTTTTTGTGTTTATCATACTAAAAGAGAAAAGAAGAGGTTTTAATAAATAGAAATGAAAACAAAAAGTAAACTGTTAGGCTATATGCAAATTAAAGTTTAACATAAAGTAAACAAAATGGCATGAATAGGCAACATGTAAAGTAGGCTAATAAAATGTAAGTACATATGGCTACATGGTTATTAATGGGTAGGATAGGAGGAGGATTAGGGGTACACATTAATTATGCAAATGTTTCCTAGTCTTTGAGAGCTTAGGAAACGTATATAGCTTGTTTTGCATAAGCTTTTATTCCCTGTTTCCTTCATTGATGATGTTAAAGGGGAGCTCTCCCCATAACATATCCCTTGGTCCATCATTATTTTTTTGGTCTTCTTTGCTTCATTAGGTTACTTGACTTTGTGGTTGGGAGTTTCCTATTGAAACTTTATTTTAGACTCCTACTCTATGTCTATGTTGTTAATTGCCATGGGAACCATGCTATCACCACGAATGATAATTTCACTTCCCTTGGAGGTATGTGAATTTCTTGATGGATGAGTAAAGACACAACTTGTAATTGAGCCATCCAAGGCCTTTCTAGGATAAGGTTAATTCTTAGTATTTCTTCTACCACTAAGAAGTTAGTGGTTGTAGGGAATTGCTCCCCTGGCATAAAGTCTAAGGAGATAGACCCCTTGATGACAACCCGTGATCCATTGAAGGATTTGAGAGCTAATGTTGATGTATGTTGTATATGTTTAGTTAGGCCTAAATGCTTAAATATGTTATAAGAAATGATGTTCATTGTAGCTTCATTGTCTACGTGCACTCTCTGCACTTTGTATTATTCTAGTCAAATCGTCATAAAGAGGGAAGCATTGTTCACCTCACTATTTTGGGGATTGGTTTTGATTTCGCTATCTCGAAACACTAGTGATGTTGACTTTGTCTCTCTAGGAGAAGATGGCACCATCTCTACATGGATGGATTCTTCCTTAGTGGAATTTCCTTCCTAATGAGGATGGAAATTAACATCTTAACTAGCATTTCATGATGCGTAGCAGAAGTCATGAGCAAGTCATACAAGCTAAGGGTTGTATTTTTTTATTTCAGTGATTGTTTGACCTATTCCATCGCATTTAGGAAGTCTTTGTTTTTTGCCATGGGCTTGTCACCCCTATCGTTCTTAACTCCTCCATGTGTCCCAAATTGCGTACTTCCTGTTTTGGCTATTGTTTTGGCTTCTACTCCTTTCCTTTTCCTTCGGGTTTAGGGTCCTTCCATGGTTTGCTAGTTAAAGCATCCTAGCTTGAAAAGGTTACGGGTATAGATGAGATGGGAGTGGGCTTTGATGGACCCACTTCTTTTCATTCTTTGGCTTACTTTTGATTCTTGTTCTTGGGATTTTACATAGGCTTCTTCCTTTGCTTAGTTGGGATCTTCTAGTTGTCATTGGTTATTTAGGAGGAAGAGGCTATTACATTAGCCACCACTGGGGGTTATTATTCTATTGTGTGGATGGACTTAGTTGACATGGGAGGAGAAGGTACTCTAATTACAAAAGGATCCTTGGGGGCTGTTGGTGATAGTATACTTACAACAAAAGAGGGCCTTGAACTAGTAGAAGTTGAAAGGCTCCTTTCATTGCAAGGAGGTACCTGAATCATGAACGGTTCCCTTGTTGGCCTTGGATTGGTGTTAATATTGAATTCTGCTATGGTGTATGGGTTGTTATTGGTGTTCAATAAGTCTTTATATACATGCATCAATTGGTTTTAAGGCCCACTAGGTTGGAATCATCAAGTACTAGCTCATCCCTATCTATTATCTTTTTCAGGTTGTCCTTTAATGCAAGGCAAAAATCAATGTTGTGACCTGGCAATTGATGATAGTGGAAAAAGCAGTTGAGCTTAAAATACTTAGGCACTAAAGGATCATATTTGATTGCTCACGTGGAATCTTTGGCTATCTTACATAGCCTCTCATGCCTCTTTCGAGCATTTTTGGTCATCTATGTGTATTACATCCTCCCACTCTTCAATAGTTGGTCTAAGAGTTTTGATACCTTCAAGGGTAGCCTAGTGTATCTTGTTTGGTCCTTTCACTTAAACTTGGGCCTCAAAGTAGTCAATGCAGAGGCCCTAGATATTCAAGGTTGGTTATTATTTTTGTTAGCATGGATCTTGAATTGGTTAGTTCTTGGCCCTTGGTTGGTTATTTTTCTTTCTTTCGTTACAATTGCCACCACTGCATTATTTTGCCTTCCCCTCTCTTTGTCCTTTCATGCATGTTGATTCTTATATACCATGTAGGTGGGGTCGTGGCTAGCCTTCACAACATCCTCTACGTTTTTGATTTGGGAAAAATCTTGACTTAGTGATCGTGGATCTAGATAGTCCAACTTTGACTTGATGAAATCATTAACCATCCCCTTAAAGATAGCTAAAAGGTGAGCTTCAACTATCTATTTTGGGATCTTAGTAAGCAAGGTGTTCCATCATTGAATGAAATTTTGCACTAGCTCAAGGGATCCTTGCTTAACCTTTATTAATTGGTCAATGATGGTATCAAGCTTCAAGTTGTACTTGAAGTACTTAATGAATTGTGAAATCAAGTATTCTAGTGAGGATATAGATCCTCTCGATAGAGCATGGAACTTGTCAAGGGTCTTTCTTGTAAGAGACATATGGAAACTTCTCATTATATTGTGTGTTCAAGCTTGTAATAACAAGCACTTAGATCACAAGGTTATGAGATGAGAGTTGGAATCACCCTCACCATTGTATTTGGTGAAGTATGGTATGAGAACACATGGGGGAAGAGTTATTTGTGGGATTGTAGGACTAATGGGATTGACTTGATAGAAGTCCATGATCTTTATAGTTTGAGATGTAGGGGCCTTGAGCCTCTTTAACTCCTCTATTAAATCATGGATCATCTGGAAAGCTTGATCTAGTTCCTAGGATGTTCTCATGGATTGTAGGGTCTAGACGGAAGGATATGGTATTTATTGGAAGGTTTGTGGCCTTGCAATAGGTTACGACACTAAGGGGAGAGATTTGGACATCATAGTGGAAACTAGGCTAAACAAAGAAAAAGAAGTTTGTTTCTAGTATCTTGGGCACAGATGGGACAAAAGGGGTATGTAATCCCTTGGTTACTTGAGATTCCACAGTGGCCTCATTTGGGTAGATAAGGGATTAGTGGAGGTGACAACCACCAATGATGGTCACACAGACCAAGGTTGGGTGGTGAATAGAATGGAGAAATGGAATGTTATAGATTATGGCGCTAATTGTGTTTGGTGCATTGCGATGATGGGAATGAGTCTAAACATGGTTGGGTAAGGGGGAGATGAAGGTTGAGGGGCATACTCCATGGAAGATGCCAAGGGGATTGAGGTGGGCAAGGTGGCTTTAGGAGTTTCTTGTTGGAAAAATCTACCTACGATGTTCTCATGTTTGGACTTAGCCCCAAACGCATCCTCTTTCTTCTATTGTTTGTCTAAGCTAGCTTTCCCATCCTCTTCATCCATCTTAATAAACTGATATAGGCTATGAGCCTAGGTTTTGGTAAGGGGTATCCTGCTATATGGGGAAGGAATATATTCCTTCCCATCACGATGTATAATCTTGTATTCCCTCTTGGCTTTTGCTTGCATCCTTAGAATAAGCATACCAAACTAAATCTTAGCATAAACAAAGTTGTATTATTCTTCATTTATGACCTAGAACATAGGAATTCATGACTTAAGCCTTAAGGATTGCCTACATTCAACTACAATGTGGTCTTTGGGGTCATACACCCTTATAGGCTATTGGCTACCCTCGGTATAGGTAAAGTTAAAAGGCAAAATAGTTGATTGTTGGAAAGACAGGTTGAAAATATTAAATTTTGGCTAAACAAAAATGTTTAATTAATAAAAATAATAAAAATTCTAGCAAAAGGAATTTTTAAAATGCCAAAAGGAGCATGACTGTCAAAGGTTGTAGGCTGCAAAGTGTAGGTAGTAATCAAAGTGGGTATACCCATTTGCTTGAGAAAAAAGCAAAGATATGGTGTCAAATCTCCACCATGATGGGCTTGCCAGCAATACCAACACTGGAGGTGAAAAGGAAGGAATAATTGACATAAGGTAAGAAATCTTACACCTTGTGTCACAGTGTTGGAGGGTTTACTTTTTGGTTGGTATTATGATTTTGGTTCAAAAATTAAGGTAAAAATCTTAATTTTTCAAAGGTCCTAATTTTTAGCAGGTTTCCAACATTGGCCTTGCTAGAAAAATTTCATAGTAGAGGGGATGGATGAGGCTTTTGATGATGGAACACCCACACTAGCTTTGGAATTACCAAAAACTATTGTGAAAATCCCCAAAAGCTCAAATCACCTACAACCTTAACACTGGGTTTTGGTGGTAGGGGGTGCGGATTACAACATATTGTTGGTAGCAAAAAGAGGTGTTAACCAAATTTGATTTTTTTAAAATATTTCAAAGTTTTTGGATTGTAGGCAACATTGGCAAATAGGCAACAGGTTTGGACGTAGAATTTGGATAGAGGCCCTTCTTCTAGTACTAGAAAATTGTAGCAACTAAAAAATTTGGTGATGAAAAAACTAAAGATTCCTCGCTACAAATAGATTTAACCCTAGATCTTAGGGACCTCTACAAAAAGAAGAAGAAGAAGAAGGATTTGAGGTACCTTGAACAGTATGGTAGATCACCCAGGGACTTATAAAGTGTAAATAGGGGTAATGCAAAAATTGAGAATATAGTAGACCTGATATAAAATAATGCATAGAATATAAGAAATGTAAAGTAACTTGCATAAGAAAATAGACCTTTAAAATTTATTGTAAAAGTAAAGAGAAAGTCTAGAAATGTGTACAATGGTACCAGAGGAAGTAGGGGGGGTTCACTTCACAGGGGTTTGGAATCTGTTAAATCTAGTAGCCTTGGGTGCCACAGTTGGCTCCACAATTTGGATACTCCACAACTCACAAAAATATGAACCTTGCTACAATCCTCACTAGATTTGTATTGGTGGTGATGCAAGAAGGTGAGATGTGTGGGGGTTTTGGGCTGCAAAAAAAAGCCACACTAGGAGTCTTGATGCCTACTTTGCATAGCATTGCTACAAAATGCCACATAATTTGAGGGGGTAAAACAATGGTTGTAATGGCTTTGGGTTCCATGCTAGAGATGCCTCAAAAACTTTGTGTTTGTAGGTTCTTCAAAGCTCTTGAATTGAAAAATATGGACAACTATGCAAAAGAGTGTAACCTTCATATGGTGTTGTAGATTGGTTTATATAGGTTTTCATGGCCATGAATTTTGCTACAAATTTCTACCTAATTGTTGATAGATTTTTTGTTGCATACAAGTGTTGAAATCTAGCAAGGTTACTATGTATGGCAAGTTTTGCTATCCCCATGGCATTAAAACCATTCCATTTAGCAAAAATAGTAAATGGGAGTTTCACTGGTGTTGGCTTTTTCTACCCACACTAGGCCTTCCAATTGCAACACTAAGGTTTAGAATCAATGTTGGAGCAGGAGCAATGCTAAAGTTTTGGGTCATGTTGGATCAATGCTGGGGGGAGGGGGGAGGGGAGGGGAGAGGGGAAGCTACAACACTAGAGGCATAGGGGTTATACCTCCCAACATTGGGCATAGGTGAGGTTATACTACCCACAACTGTTTTGAGCATAGCAAAAGTTATACCCCTTACAAATTCCATAAAATGCTAATTTTTGTAGTCCAAAATGCATTTTTAACCTTCTCAAGCCCAAATATAGGAATGATATGACTTTTTCCACTTGGGGAGTGATGTTATAACAACTTATGAGATATTTTTCAGCCCCAAAAGCTAAAATATGTGAAATTGCATCTTTTGGATTACAATTTTCACATTTTACAATAAAGTTTTAGCCTCAAGTTTCATGGGGTAAGGGTTACAATGTCAAAAAGGATTACAACATGAATTTTTGGTAGTGTTTCAATCAGCATACTACTAATTATCATATTGATAGCACTTACCAAGATGTTAGGAGATTGCATGACATGTGGTAAGAAAAAGAATTAAATGAGTTGATCTTGTATAGCAAAATGATCATCATGGATGGCAAAAGTTTTAAATGCATCATTTAGCATATTCTCATGATGAGGAACGTGGCTCAAAGTATGTGTAGAAAAGGAAAAGAGAAGTTCCTTATTAATTTAAAGATAAGGAACCAAGTGGGAAGCCTTGTAATCATAGTCACCATTAACTTGATTTATGATGGGCTGTAAGTTGTCATAAATAGGAATAGTTTTAATTTGATTTTGCAAAGTTAGTTGGAGATCTTGTATGAGAGCCTTGTATTGAGTAATGGTATTAGGATAAGAAAATTTAAGCTTGTAAGCTTGATAAAGAACTTGCTTAGTATAAAGGATAAAGACATAAGCTTTACTAAATCTGAAGGATATGTGTGCTCCATCAAAATAAAGAAAAACATCCAAATCTTCAACATCTAGATGTAAATTATGAACAACATATGTTATTTTAGAAGAAGAGATAAGATCAGCTATAACTTGACCTTTGATCGAGTGTTGAGATAGAAAACAAAGATCAAACTATATGAAGCAATGGTTGGTAAAAGGATTATTAGTAATGACTCCGAGAATGTTATCTTTGTAGAGAATAAAGACCTTAGCATTGAGAAGATAGTAATCCTACATTTTGAGGGTGAAGATAAAACTTATGCAAGACTTTTCAATATCAAAGTATTTAGTCTCATAATCCAAAAAAGGATGAGATATGTAGTATACAAGAAGATCAACTCCATCTTCTCATCATTGAGAGAGCATGATAGAGATGGAATGATTAGACTTGGAAAGGTAAAGATAGAAAGATTGATCAAATTGTGAAGGATGAATAATGAAAAGAGTAGTTAGAGTTCCTTTGATGGATTCAAAGCTGTTTTTTCACTCTTAATTCAAAATGAAAGAGGTGGATTTATGAACCAAATAAGTTAAAGAATGAAGGTGGTCAGTAAGATTAGAAATGAAGTGATGGATTGACTGAAGATAACCATAAAGGACATGCATATCTTGAATGTCTTTAGGTGGTGTGAGATCTAGGATAGCTTTGACCTTGTCAAGGTTAATAGTGATACCATCTTGAAAGATAAGGTATCCTAACATCTTACCTATAAGGACCCCAAAAGTGCACTTCTTGAGGTCAAGACATAGGTTAAACTTGTCACAATGCATTAGTACTTGATCTAAGTTAAAAACATGATTAGTGGCTAAGGTAGCCTTGATGGTTAAGTCATAAAAATAGTCATTAAGTACATGGAACATCATATCATTAAAGATAAAATTCATAGCATGTTGGTATGTAGCTCCAATATTCTTTAGACCAAAGGGCATTTTGGTGTAACAAATTGTTCCCCATGAAGGCATGATGTGGTATATTGTTGGTTTTATGGATTTATCTAGATTTGGTTATAATTAGAAAACCTATCCATGAAGGATAGAAGAGCATGATTGATTGTGAAATCAATTAGCTAATCAATGTTAGATAAAGGGAAGTAATCCTTAAGAGTCACCTTATTAAGGTCTCAAAAGTCAATGTAGATGTGAATGCCATCATTCTTCTTGGAAACTACAATCATGTTAGAAATCTAATTGAAATAATTGATAGGATGGATGAATCCACTGTTGAAGAACTTTGTTATATCTTCTTTTATAGCAAGATTTATACTAGGATAAATCTTTCTAATATTTTTTTAATAGCTTTGGAACCTTATTCCAAGATGATGTTATGTTAAATAATCTCTGGGTCTAGACTAGATGTATCACTATATTCCTAGGTGAAAGCAACTAAATACTTCTGTAAGATTGGTAGAATAGACTTCCAAAGGTTGGAAGAGAGAAGGAAACTAAGCTAAAGGATATTTTGTTTATGTTTGTAATTTAGAATAGGGAGATTGATCAATTGATCAGTAGTTAGAAGAGGCTTTCAATCTAAGAAAGAGAGGTCTAACATAGGTAAAAATTCATGCTTAGTAATGTTTAAAGGAGATACAAGAGAAGTTGGATTTGATACTAAGTTAAGGAAAGTGGGATCTAGAGTTCTATGTACTTGGCCTATAGGGTGACTCAAGATTAGAGGTTGAAGCAAGACCTTTGGATAGACAACCATGTTCACCTAAACCAAAATTAGAGGGTCAGATTTGCCATCCAAAAGAAAACATGTGAAAAATTAAGCAAGAAATATCAAAAGTTAGATGACATCAAAAGAGGAATAAAGCTATTGAGGATAACTTTGTAAGGATTTCTTTTTTTTAATCTTCTTGCATCATTTGTGTCTAAAGAAAGGAATTGTATAAAACATCATGTATTTGAAATTAGCTTTGTGTCACATCAAAAGTTATAACATGCATCAAAATTTTAAAAGGAAGTTGAAAAGAAATAAAAAGTTTGACACTCACATTAATTTTTACTTGGTAATTTTTCTTCCTAGTAACGTCTAAAATTGATGCAATATGTCAAAAATAATATCATTTGTTAAATTATCAATGCCATTATTAATGAATAATTAAAGATAAAAGTTAAAGCAAATTTACTAACCACCATTACCCAATAATAGTGAACAACAAAAGACAACTAAAAGAAAAATCCTAACATGTGCTAGTAGATGTCCACCACCTAATGGAAAATAAGAAAGAAAGAATCTAGTAAAGTTTATGAAATAAGGTTCTCATGTTCATAGTGAACCTTCAAGTAGTTGAGTAGAAGGATAAGAAGAATCCTTATGCTTAGATGAGGATATGTCTAATTCATCAAAGCCTAATTCAATGAATTCAACATCAAAAGGAGAATTTTTTCACAAGTTTGCATAATTAAAGGTAATCTTAGAGTTTTTAAAAGAGTAGAAAACTATAGGCTTACCTATAGTTTTAAGTTGGATCTCAATAGGTTTGCCACTAAGCTAATAGGAACATGCTTCTCAATCTAGGTGAGAGACACTAGAAATGTTCTTGTTTGTAGAGATAACTATCTCATGATTGTAAATAGGTATGTGTATCTCCTAATATATATGAGAAGATAAAGCTCTATATTAAGCTAGCTAGGGATGTCCTAGTATACTATTAACACCAAAACACTCATGTATAATCATAAATATGACATCAGATTGCATAGCATCACTTACCACAAATAGTATCCTAATGGAACTTATAACCCCTACTTACATACTATTAAATCAAATAAGGTTCATACATGTTTCATTAAACACTAAATGATCCTCAAGGCTAGGACATGAGATAACATTCCATGTGATCATGTCAATATAGTGCCATCATCAACATGTATTAGTAGGATTGCAACTTTTGGAGATACTTTAATGATGATGTAGAGTGGGAGCTAACAGATATTCCTATCTTCAAGTATATATTGATGTTCTTATCACAGAAGTTCACAATATCTAATTCATAGTAAGGAACTTGAAGAAAAGAAGATATAGCTTCAATCTAAGTAGGGATATCAATTGGTACTATGATCATCCTAAAAACATCATATAGTATAACATAATGTTCTTTAGAGGTTGCCAAAATATCAGACAAGGACAAGTTAGTACCTTTAGAATGGACAATAGAGGTCATATGCTGTAGGATCTTATTTTCTATAGGCTAAGATGGTTGCAGAGTACGTGCTATCATAACATGATATACAGGATTAGAGGAAGATGGGAAGTCACTTAAAGATGTATCCTCTTGTTGGTACTAAAAAGAAACCTTCTTTGTTGTTTTAAAATATTTCTTTGAGGCATTAGTTATCTTTTTCTTTTTCTTAGCTAAGTGAGACTAATTAATCTATTAAGTACAAGTCAAAATCTTCACATGAGGTAAAGGAAAAGGAGATATTTGAGGAGCAATCGATGAAATGGTATTTTGAGGTTCAATATGAGATGAAATAGCATTGGAAGTGTATGATTGTAAATATTGAGTAGAAGTAGATTGATGAGAGTTTGTGGCATAAATACAATAGAGAGGTGATGATGAGTGTTTTGGGTTATATGGTGTAGTGTAGTTAGACCAGTGAATCACATAGGACTTCTAAGATTATAGTGATGACTACATAGATTAGTTAGATTTGGATCAATAAATGAAATAAGGTTATTTAGACAAAGACTTAAAAGATTTATATTCAATATTAAAAGCTAAAAATATTCCTCCAACTCCTAAGAAGTTTAGAAATATTTCTAGTTATTGGTTATTCATATTGATGAGTGGCGAGGTACCCCTACACTCATCCATACGAATATGAGCGTTACACGGGCGATTCGATCGAACTTCGTAGACAGACTAGTTGTGGCATCTAGATAGTTAGCCTTAGGTCGCAGTTCACTATCTTCCCACCTAGACTAGTATTAACTTTGTCTTGTATGGTTTAGTCTAGAGTGAGGTGTACGATGTGTTTCTAGCCTAATGCTACTCCTGAAGGAAATGAAAGATAATATTGTCTAAGCTAAGAGAGAGGGTGAGAGAGAATCTAAGCTAGCCTAAGTGCGATGAGCATCCATTCCTCGATTATCCATACAAACCTTGGACTTCGTGCATGACTACCACTAGGATTACCAAGCGCAAATCCTAGGTACGCTATTGGGTTACCAAGTAGTCACACTTAAATGCTCATAATCAAGTCGTACTCATTCTGCATTTAACAGGAGTTTAAGGGTGAGAAGAGATTAACTAGGAAAGCAATAAATAACAATTAATTAAATGATTAAACTAAGTGAATGCTACAATGATGAAGTAATCTCGATCTTTATTTTAGGTCATGTGCGTGTCCAAGTACATCACACTCGAATAAGGATGCCGTACAATTACAATCACCACACTATGGGCATACACTGGGAAATATTCTAACTCTGGAATGATAAAACTGCAAGAGTTTAGCTAAGGGTCTAAATCTAAGTGCCTAAAACTGGGAAAGCCACCTCTTATTTATATCGTGTTGGCAGTGAGATCGTGGGTGCGATATCATGGGTGCGATATTGCAGCTATCAGCAAATTCATGACTCATCATACCCCCATGAATGAATGAAAACTCATCCTCGAGTTAAAGTGAGAACAAGCTCCATTGATTACACAGTGGATAGGTATGAGATTATTGACTGGCTAAAATGGATTCATGCTGTAGTGTGGAGTCAAAAAAAATTGAGACACAACACAAAGGAAAATCCTATGATTACAAAATTGGATGGAACTCATGTAGTTCCTGGTGGCGGTGGCTCCTCCATGGGTGTCTTTCCCTTGTCTTGCACTCCAGGTCTTGGGATTTGATGGCGTTGAAGTATGGCTTGAGTTTCTTCTCTTGTAAGGCCTTGAGTGCCTTGGTATGCACATAAGTTTGTGCTTGTGCCATAGAGGCATCCCAGTCAGCCTTCTCTTTTTCTTTCACCACCCTTTTATTTTCTGTCAACAATTTATTAAGTTGCTCGGTTCTAAAAATGTCCAAATGATTTTGAGCAACCTTTGGCCCTGTATCCAGAAGGTTTAATATTTCCAAAATGGCTTGAATAGAGAAATCAATAGTCACACCACAAATGTTAACTATGGTGCCTTCTTCTTTATTGTGCCAAAATTGGTATGTTTCCCCTAAGTACTAGGCACCACTTTCAAAGAGGGTAGGCCATAATGGGGATCCTTTGAGGTGATCCCTAATGGCCTCTGGAGAAAATTCTGTGAAAGGTCCAAAGTTTAATTCCATGATCACTACAATGAATATGGACCTTTCATGGATGGTCTAAACATAATCCTAGGTCAACGTGAGATATCGTCCTTGTTTAAACGCTACAACAACTCCTCCTTTGGCCTGCCTTGATTGTACAGTAGCAGGGTCTTCTTGGTGGATACTAAATGATTGTTCCTCCTACTCTGTATGTTGTTTGGTAGGAACTTTTCCTTCACCTCTCCTAGGTTGTTTGATCATACCTTGAGTAGGACCTTCCTATTGTCTGCGTTTTAGGGGCATCTGCAATCACATGGGGCCAATCGTTTGTAAGGTTGTTACCAAAGTTAGGTTATACCTTACTACTTGCCTTAATAGATTTACTTTATTTTTGTGTGATGTTAATTATTGGAAGAACATGTCCCCGAAAGATTATAATGTTGATTCCTCTTTGCTTAGGTGGTTTCCAATTTTAATTTTCTGGTATAGCTAAGGGGATGAAATTGTTTTTAACACATTTTATTTTTAATTTTACAGCTAATTACCCTTAAAGATGTCCTTCGGGTGATGATGAATTTCAAAAAATTTATGTGCTATTCAACATGTGCCCCTCTCCCATGACTAAGCTAAACACTCTAGGTTCAAGTAGGTTCAAACGGAATGAAAATTGGAGTATCAGTGAGCGAGTTATGGATATGAATGCAAGGGACATGCAATCGTGAGTCGTAGAGAGAAATTTGGAAAACTTCCCCTATGTGAACAGTTGCAAATGATGTTGATTAGCACAGGGGGATCATGTATATTCTTTTTCATCAAAGTTAGGGCACTTAGAGAATGTACCAAATTTTTAATATTTCTTTGAAATTAAATGATGTAAACTAAGGACATTTGGACGATTGCTAAAGGGTTCCAGGGTAATTCAACTAGTTCTGAACGCACGAAAATTATGATGGTGTGGAATTTATCAATAAGGACCTCGGATGGTAGAGAAAAAGGCTATGTGATGGTTCATAGGAATGTTATTATTCAGAGGGATAGTAGTAGGGAAAGAAAATCATTTGAAAATTATGCTGAGGGTAAGAAATGGTGTGTGTGAGCTATGTCATAAGTGAAGATTACAAAAGATTACACAAGTGGATCCTCCCCAAAGCAGGTTCCAACCTATAATGCCCTCGTGTAACCACACTTAAAGTGTCTATGGGCACTAGAAGGGTTAAATGTAATCTGCACTGATTCCAAAAAACACATACATGTAAATATCACCAGAATAAGGTAAGAATTATATGTTACACACAACACGAGCTACAATTACACGAACAGTGAGATGAGATGAACTATAGAAAGGGATTGTAGAGATTGGGACATGAGGTAACTAATCCAAAGCACAGTGAATCTTGCATGTAAAGCATGATTAATGTGTCACTAACCCGTCATTCCAAGATCAGGACCAAGTCCATTCCTCTAATTAGTGACATTGCATTGTTTCATCCCATGATGAGAAACTATGAGAGTACCATAACAACAAGGCATACGATCACTTGGCATTTTGTTCAAGGGAGGTGTGATTTCTGTTTTGTGGCACTTTCTTTTTTTTTCTTTTCTTTTTTCTGATTGCTGAATCCAGAGAAGCTGCCAACCTTTAGACATGGGTGCATGTCTTTCCAATGGGATCCCCTAGAATAGCATTGGATTTTTGTGTGCCCTTTTGATTACTCTTACTCCCATTTTTCATTAGATCTACAAGGATCTTAGTACAACCACATTGCATGATAACTCTCACAGACGACACCAAAGAGAATTTGTAAGTCCCCTTGATGTCACACCCTAATCATTTCCTCTTGGTCCATCCTTCTTCTTTCTGGGTACAATGAACAAAAAATTAATTTTAAGTTTCAAGGATGTCAAGAATATCACTATACCCTCGAATAGAACTTATTATTTGTAGAGTGGATGAGTGGGTGTAATGGGCTCACTATCCACATAATTGATCACTCGAGACTCAAAACATAAAACACACCTCAACCAACGATCCACATGAGTGTTTTATTCATAGACGAGATTACTTATAAAAAATGTAAAAAGAGAAAAATACAAAAAGATAAAATAAGAAATTGAAAAATGAAAAACTAGAAAATAAAAAGTTGTAAAATTAAAGAAAATAAAAAGTTGTTATTAATCCTGCTTGTTACTAGAATGGGGGATATCCCCCATAACTAAATAGTTGAGGATGGCAAGGATTAATAGATGGAATATGAGGATCCTTGCATGTTGGAAGTATTGAAACTTGGCCATACTTACCCCATTTGGGTTCACACACTTGATTATAGTAAGCATAGTGGGGAAATTTATGAGATGTGGCTCTCAGATAACAAGTTGACCCACTATGATACATGGGATCGTAATATGGTATGCAAGGATTAGGATGTCGCTCTCCATGGCTAGGTTCATTGGGCCATATGGTTTTTGGAGTGTTGGTTGGTGGCCCTGATGAAGTAACATGAGGTGTTGGGTTTGAAGATAAGGGTGCACCATAGTGTGGGACTTGTGCTGAGTTGGAGGATGTAGTGGCCTCAGAATTGTGTTGTCCCCTCTTACGGTCATGCTTAAAGAAGGGACGCTTTGGATGTTGAGGAGGCCTCTCATTGCTGTTGGCAGTAGTAGCACAAGTAATGTTCGAGGGTTGTTGCTGTGGTGCATGCACCTTAGGAATAGTTGGTGGCAATGTAGAAGGAGGGAAAGGATGAGAATGTTGAAAATTAGGAGAGTGTAAGATGCACAAGGCGGTGGTCGTGTTGAGGACATGGAATGATAGTATTGAGGAGAATAGTAATGCGGTGAGATAGAGTGTGTTGGCCCAGCTGGAGAAACATGATGTTGAATGGATAAGCATTTGGATTTGGAGGATACGAAGGGTGTCTCCAGTTTAGGGGTGGCTTCCCCCATGACCGGGATTGTTGCCACTGTGATTGAACACAGTATCTCTGTACAAACTCTGGGTGTAACGTGTTTCCCCAATGCTTATATAGATGTAACAATATTGGGCATTGGCCCTTGGGGTGATCGTACAGGAAAATGTTGCATTCATACGTATGATTGACAGTTGAGCTTTTATTTCCTTCATCCCTTCTTTTCGATTGTCTAATGATGTTTTGTCCTATTTCTTGAGTTGTCAAAACTCTATCTCCAATAATATTGATATATTTCCCACACTTTTTATGCATCCATTCCAGCCTTGTATTGATCTTTGCCTCGATTTCATCTAATGATTGTTGTACTAGAAAAGATGGTTCTTCCTCCTTGAGAGTGGTTGATTTCTCCTTTTTTTGATTATGGACCTTTGTTAAGTTGAGACTTTGGTCCTGTTGATGTTTTTCAACACTCCCATCTAGCCATTTCTCCTTCTTCTTTTTCTACCTGCTTAATAAGCTCTTGTAATTAATGGGTTCGTAGTTCATATAGTTGTCCTTGGGCATACATCCTTAAGGTCTCTCTTGTTTCATTACGTAGCCCATCAATGATATGGTACATTAGCCTTTCCTCGAAGAACCCATGGCCTAGACAGTTGTTTAACAATGCGTAATATCTTTCTAAGGCCATGTCCAAGGGTTTATGTTGTGCTTGTTTCCAATCTTGGATTTTTTTCCTTAAGGTCGACACTCTTGTGTAGGTTTGATATCTTTCATTAAAGACTTTTACTATTGTTGGCCAACATCGTATTGAATTTTTTTTAACAATCTATACCATACTTTTGCTTGGCCAACGAGTGTCATAGGGAAGAGCTTGAGTTTTTGCCAACTATTATCAATGTTGTTCCATGCACAGGCATCGTAGAAGGCTTGTAAGTGTTGATGCAGATCTAAGTCATAGCCTTCTAAGAAATTAGGAAAATTATTTAAATCGAGCCTGGGTAAACAACTCTCTTTACGATGCCTATGGGAGATTCGAATAACCTCTTGTATTTGCGTTAGGCTTGTAGCGGCTAGTAGGGGTTCATCGTCATCAGGTAAGTTATGCTTTCATGTGTTGGGACGAAGCTGCCTTTGTTTATGTTTATAAGAAACCCCCACTTCAAATTGCATACTCCAATTTTCATTATCAGATAATTTGTTGGTTCTCCAATGAATTTCCTCACTAGATGTGGCATTATCATAGTCTTGTAGGAGAGGCATGATTGTAAAACTGTGTGTGAATTCGTATGTGACTTTTTGTAATTATTTCTTCTTAAAAGATATATCATTAATTCCTATATAGCGACCTTTATGATATAACTAATCTAGATAACTAGCACTGTCCCTGGCAATGGTGCCAATGATGAGTGGTGAGGTACCCCTATGCTCATCCATACGAATATGAGAGTTACACACGTGATCTGGTCGAACTCCGCAGATGGACTAGTTGTGGCATCTAGACCGTTAGCCTTAGGTCGCAGTTCGCTGTCTTCCCACCTGGACTAGTATTAACTTTGTCACATATGGTTTAGTCCATAGTGAGGTGTATGATGTGTTTCTAACCTAATGCTACTCCTAAAGGAAATGGAAGGTAATATTGTCTAAGCTAAGAGAGAGAGTGAGAGAGAATCTAAGCTAGCCTAAGTGTGATGAGCATCTGTTTCTCGATTATCCATACACACCTTGGACTTCGTGCATGACTACCACTAGGATTACCAAGCGCAAATCCTAGGTACGCTACTGGGTTACCAAGTAGTCAGACTTAAATGCTCGTAATCAAGTCGTACTCATTCCGTGTTTAATAGGAGTTTAAGGTGAGAAGAGATTAACTAGGAAAGTAGTAAATAATAATTAATTAAATGATTAAACTAAGTGAATGCTGCAATGGTAAATTAATCTTGATCTTTATTTCTGGTCATGTGCATGTCCAAGTACGTCACACTCAAATAAGGATGCCGTACAATTACAATCACCACACTACGGGCATACACTGGGAAATATTCTAACTCTAGAATGATAAAACTGCAAGAGTTTAGCTAAGGGTCTAAATCTAAGTGCCTAAAACTAGGAAAGCCACCTCTTATTTATAGAAATTAAGAAAATTCATGACTCATCACATATGAATAGTGGATGGATCACTTTTCACCACTATTTTACCTTTATCAATGAGGTCATTGACATCATCTTTTAGATTCTTACAGTTATCCATATCATGTCTAGCAATCTCATGATAGTAGTAGTATTTGTGATAGTTATATAACTTAGGCACCTCAAGATCTCCTTCTTGCTGTTGAAAAAGATCCATAGCTATTAGCTAAATGCACTGAAAGTGTGCTCTCACTTGATTAGATACCTACTTTTTTCTTAAGGTGGCTATCTCTAAGAAAATTTTTTAGGAGTAAAAAGTACCTCATGGGTATCTTGAAGTACCGATATCTACTCCTACAAGGTCTAGGTGGTTAAGTAGATGAGGAAGTAGTTGAGAGAGCATTGTTTTGTCCCTTAGAGAAATATAAAGCACCTACAGAAGTTAAGGATATATTCTCTTGTTTAGTAGCCTTAGTAGCTTTGTTATAGACTACCATGAATTCCTTGTCAATGCATTGAATGGTTGCTTCTTCAATGTGTTTAGCTATCAGGAAAGCATTACTTAGATTATGAGACTTAGGATAAGTCATCATCTTCTAAATATAATCAATAACAATTGCTTTAGAGATTTCTTGTAGTTAACATTCATCCAATTGATAGGGCACTTTTGTTAATGCCATTGTTCATCGAGAAATGAGATTACTGATGCATTTATTTAGAGCTTTCTTGATGTCAATGAAAGAAATAATGATGTTACTTTGAGGCATATTAAAATTGAAGCATTGAATGAAGGCTACATGTAGTTGCTCTAGATAATTGATAGATCCATGCTCTAGGGATCTATACAATTTTCAAGCTCTTCTAGATAGTAAGTTAGAGAAAAAACTTATCATAATATGAGGGTAAGGAGCTAGAAGCATGCATTTATTTTTGAATCTAACCACATGATTCATGGGGTCTACCATTTTACCATTATACTTAGTGAAAGTAGATAATGAAAATCCCTTAGGTAAGGTTAATAAAGGGATTGTTGAGCTAATGGTGTCATTAAAGACTATATCCAAGGAAATATGAGAATTTCATATAATTTAAGCATCTTTTTTATTTTATCTTTATTATTTTGAAGAGGAAGTATCATGTCATTAAGTAATATATAAGTAGCTATAAATTTGTTCTAGGTGATGTTAACCTTTTGATATGTCAAAACCTTAAGAAAAATGGAGAACATAGAATGATGTGATGCAGGGCATGAATGAGAACTGAAAAAATTAGATCTACAAAGAGATGTGGACTCAAGAGGAGACTCCAAGGATTCAAGAAAGCATGGAAAAGCATGGATAAGGATGAGGACTACAAGCTAGATGAACATGCTCCAAGTATTGGGAAGAAGCTAAATAAGAGGAAGCCTAAGAAATCAAAGTTCAAAAGCTAAAAGGATGTCTCCTAGAAGTAGAAGACATCTTGGTTGAAGTGGAGAACATGTAGAGAAGAAATCTTCCAAAAATAGAAGATGTCTCCTTTCTAGAGAAATTTCCACAAAGATGTCTCTACAGAGATGTCTCAAATTTAGAAGAGACATCCCTCCAAAGTGGAAGTCAGATTGAGAGAGACATCCCAATCTCAAAGGAGATGTCTATAGTAACCATTAGATAGTCATTACATGAATTCCTAGGTGATTTTAAAAATTTCCAAGACTATAAGAAGACTTTATTCTCTTGAGTATTATGCAAATATTATGCATGAATTGTCACTATCAAAGTAATCATTGTATATTTTACTTGTGTACTTCATTTGTAAAGTCATTCACTTGTTTGGTTATTGAACTATGCTTCAAAGTACAAAGACCTGTAATTGAGTTACACTTTATCCTTGTGTTTTTGCTTCTCTCTTGTTGCCCTATTGGGGTTGATGTGCTTCTTGTGAGAAGGCATTGTAATTGAGTGTGTTGGGATTTTGTAGGATTGAGTTTTTGTGTAGTGTTAAAACACTCCAAAGTAGAGCTTAATTTGTGAAGGTTGTGGAATCCTTGAAATCAAATTCTAAGCTTTTTGGAACCTTGTGGGATTAAGTGATTTCACAATGATGAAATACTCTAGAGTAGAGCTTAAAAATTGTAGAGGGAGTGATGCCTTTCATATCACATTTTAGAGAAACAAAGTCCAAAGGTGTGCAAGAATCTACCCTTTGAGTGTGGAGTACCCAAGTTGGAGAACCACTTAAATTTTAAGTGGGATTTTTGTGGCTGTTTCATTTTTTTAGGGGAACTTATTCATCCTACTTGTAAGTTCTTGATCCTCAAGTAGTATCATATCCTAGTACTCTATATTTCAACATCAATTTGCAAGAGTGAACCATGGAGGGGACATCTTACACAAAGCCACCTATGTTCGATGGGTTTGACTTTGTCTATTAGAAGGTAAGAATGCAAGGCTTCTTCAAATCCATGGAGTTTGAAGTATGGGAGTCCATCCTTGAAGGCTACACACCCCCCATTGATAACACAACAAAAGCTATCAAGCCATGGAGCAAATGGACACAAGAAGAAAAAGATAAGTTTATGTTTGATTCAAAAGAAAAACGTTATTTATATTGTGCTTTGAATAAAATTGAATTTAATAGAGTAGCTAAATTTAAAATGGCTAAAGAAATTTGGAAAACATTAGAGGCTACTTATAAGGGAACTTTAATAGTTAAGAAGTCTAAACTTTTAGTTTTGCAAAGTGAGTATGATAAGCTTAAATAAGAGAAGGAGAGAAAATAAAAGATTATATCTCTAGGAAAAATGATCTAGTTGTGATCATAAAAGGTACTAGTAAATATTTTCTTGAGAGTGATTACATAATAAAAATGATTATAACTTTACAAATGGAATTTAGATCAAAGGTCATAGCCATGGAGGAAATTAAATATTTCTCTATTTTAAAATTTGAAGAGCTTTAGAGTGATCTTATTGCGTATGAAATGAACCTCATAAGATAAGGGGAAATTAAAGAAAAACCCATTGCTCTAAAATTTTCCTCCAAGAAAAAGGAAGCTAATGAGCAAGATGAGAGTAGTGAAGAAGAAATAGCTCTTCTCTCAAGAAGGGTGCAGAGACATATGGAAAAAAGAAATAAGAGACCAAATCAATTAAAAGGTAAGATAAGAGGTAAAAACATTTTAAGTTCTAGTTTTGATTTTTATTTTGTAGAATGTTGGGTTTGCGATGGAAGAAGCCATGTAACCTCTAAATATCCTAGTAATGGTAAGTTGCAAGGGAGGAACAGAAATGATATAGAACCAAAAAAGACCAACTTCAACATAAGTTGGAATGATGGAGAACATGCTGAAGAAGAGGTGAAAAATGATGCAATAGACACATACTTCATCTATATGGTCCTTACAGATGATGATGTAGCACCTTAGATGATGAATTTGAAAATGAAGAAGAAAGGTATGAACTCTTGTATAATGAAAATTTATCTTTTCAAAATCTTTGCACAAAGTTTAGTAAACAAGTAAAAATTAATGATCAAGACATTTAATCCTTAAATTCAAAGATTTTAGACCTCACAAAAGAAATCTTAGACCTTAGGGCTAAAAATAAAGATCTAACCAAGTCTTGTGAGTAGATGAAGAAAGAACTTGCATATGTAAAGCTTTTGAATGAGAGGTTGGTTAAAGGGAAAGAGTTCCTTCAGATGGCATTTTGACAAGGAAGAAGTCCACATGATACAAGTGGATTAGAATGTTATACAGAAAAAGAATCATCTACACCAACCCCATCTCAACTAAAGGCTACTCCAAAGAATGAAGAATCAATGAGCACTACATTTCAACTAAGAGAAGATTCAAGGTGTGATTACTTTAACTAATATAGGAAGGTGAGATGTTATTAATATAAGCAATGTAAGTGAAATTTAAAATTTTATCACATGAATATATGGTCATATCATAATACTCCTTGGTCTTTCCAAAATGCCTAGAAAGAAAACTATGTAGGACTAGAGGAAGAATCAGACAAAGGATAAGGAGGTTAGGAAAGAGTGGAGAGTCAAAAGGAAGGAATAAGGCAATGAAAAGACTCTCTCCAACAAATTCATGAGAGGGAGCCAATCCTTGGAAATTGAAGAAGTCTATGTAAGAAGAGAAACCTTGAAAGATGAATCTCATTCTCTAGCATACTAAGAACCTTCATTCTCTTTGGTAAGAAAGGTAAGTAAAGGTAAGTATTTAATTCATTTTATATTTTAAGACTGTAATCCTTGAAAGACTTTTCTAAACACTATCCTATTGAGCCTCTTCTTGAAGAGATGTCTTCTTGAAGACATCTTCTAGCAGACATTTTCTTCCAAAAGGAGAGGTCTGCTCTAAAAATGAGACATCTTCTTGTCATTCCTTACTATGCGGCAGAGATGTCTACTTTCAAAAGGAGATGTCTATTCTTAGTAATAGACGTAGAAGAGACATGTATCATCCAAAGGAGATGTCTTCTTTCTCATTTAAAACCATCATTTGACAGAATTTTAAAAGATCCAAATGCTCTTTTTGTCCATTTTCATTGAAGTTGACCATAAGGAGACAACAACGAGACTAGTAGTAGAAAAATTTGAGCAGCTATGAATCACAAGAAGGTTGGAACTTCAAGGACACTACCAAAGAAGAGTTCTAGGGGAGGCTCCACCAGTAATGTAAGCACCAACACTTCGTAGCTTAGATCTACCAACATCCAACACTAGTTTGAGATAAGTCAAACCATCAATATCATTTCTAATATACAACAAGCTTTGATGACCTAGTTCCATGTTTTGAACTAGTTTGCTTTCATTACTATGGATTTCTTAGTTCTTGAAGCTCTTATCAGAGAATTTTACTATAATATTGTGATTATTGATGCTACTTTTGGAGCATTTACTACTATGGTTGGGGGTTTAGTAATTGATGTGTCTCCCCAAGTAGTAAATGCATTACATGGAATTTTTAGTGCTAATGTTTTTCAAGTTACCATTCATTCTATGAATGATATCTTTTTGAATGATATAATTCCCATCACACATGATGAGTTCTGTGATGTCTTGTCTGGAGAGTTACTGTATTTTGATAAAGGTAGATTTTATAGGAACAAGATGTCTCTAGATTCTTCCACCTTGTTCCTTATTATTTTGTATACCATTATTATAAAAGGGGGAAGTGATAGCTATTTGTTACCACCCCAAGCTTTTGTTCTGTATTACCTTCTTACAAGACAACCACTAGACTTGGGTCATACTCTCTACTATGACATGTTGATCATGTTCACCAAAGAGAGGACCTTTGGGAATCATTATCTCATCAATATATTAATCTATTAGAGAGGTTCTCCCATTCTAGAGATGCTTTTTCTCAAAGGCAAGAGGAGCCTTATGGAGTATGTGGAGAAGAGGAGCTTCTGACATGCAGATGAAGTAAGACCTAGCACTAGGCCATTTCCATTATAAAAGAAGAGAATAGCATCATCATCCAAGGCTCTTCTTAGTTGAGTAGATCTAAATCTATTAGTTGATAGATGAGATCATCCTTGAAGAAACTACTTCAACCATTTGCTTGTACTATAGGGATGATTGGTAGGCATCTCTCTTACTTGTGTAAGAGAATGGATGTTGCTAGAGTTTCCCTTCCTTTTGATGGGTAGTAATTCAAGGAGATCATCACTCATCATATTTGAGAAAGTGAGGAGGACCTTCCTACCTCATACATATATTCTATGGTAGCTGGACTTTCCCAGACCCATGGCTTTGAAAATGAGTATGATTTTGAGCTTAATCCACCATCGACACATATTTAGGGGGAGCATCTTGATCCTATGTAGCTTGGCACTATCTTTCATCAAGATGATGCTCCTAGATATTTTGAGTAGTAGGCTATGGAGAGTATTTTTGGAACTTCATCCCAATGGAGGCCTAGAAATGACAGCACTTATTAGAGAAAGGGAACTTCCTCATCCTCACAAAATACTCCAACCCAGCCAAATCCACCAACTTCATCTTGCTTTTGAGTGAAGGTTCATCCGAGGAGAGATCCTATCCAGATCCCATCTTTTGATGATGACGAGCCACACATGTCTAGCACTAACACCATTAGAGATGAGGAGGAGGAGGAGACATACAGATCATCTAGATCTGCAATAGATTTAGATAATAAGTCCAATGATGTGATTGAGGTTAGTGGTTAGAGTTGTTGGGTCCTCTCTCTTCTTTTTGCTGATGTCCAAAAGGGGAAAAACTTATAGATAGCTTGATTTTCACATGACATTCACATATGTTATTTTTGTGGATTTTCACATGTGTAGTTTTTGTATATGTTAAGAATGTATTAGTGACCATATTGTATAGATAGCTTTTGGATAGATAGTTAGTGGATAGCTTGTGTGAATAGTTTATGGTATAGACAGATGGTTTTTATCTTGGTTATCTCTTTTTAGTTATCTATTTTTGGTGTAGTTTTTGTGGAGACAATTTTTTTTCCTTTTTTAGCATTGTTTTATTAGCTTAGTTTCCTTTTCAGTTTTACACAATCTCTACCTTCCATCTTGAGCTTTAGAGCCTTTATCCTAGTCCCTAGCTACCATTGAAATTAATACATCTTAATATTTTGTAATGATTATTGTTTATTGGTTTATTGACTCACCCATTTTCTTAACTTTTTGACATCACTAAAAAAGAAAATATTGTTGATCTTTTGGTATGTGAAAACCTTAAGAAAAATGAAGAACATAAAATCTTGTAATGAAGAACATGAATGAGAACTCAAGAAATGATAGCTACAAAGACTTGTGGACTCAAGAAGAGACTCAATTTGTAACTACAACCTTTATGAATTTGGAAACTAAATTGCTACACTCTAGATTTGGAACTGAATTGGGATTGACTTTAATCAATTATTTAGTCTTTATTTTTCCTTTACTTTTAATTGTTCCTCCATAGATACGACACATGGGTTGGTCATAGATGAGGTGACTTTCATATAATGAAGGTAATCTAGCACCAAAATCCTAGTAGATACATCAATTTAGCACTATTGCTAAGGAGGTAAGCATAGTTAAATGTCATCAAGGATTTGGTACACTTTTTATTATTTTCTTTAGTTAGTCTTTCTTTTTGAATTGGTAGTCAGTCTTCATTAATAAAGAGGTATGTCTTCTTTCATTTATTTTTCTATTATGCATTTCAATTTTTAGCAATGATTTCTTTTAATTTTTTTTATATAAAAAGAAAATTAAGAAAATTAAATTTGAGGAAAAGTGTAAGAAAAATTACAGGAGTTAGTTCCTTTAGTTCCTAAGACTAAAGAAAGATATAAGAAAACTACCTTTAAATCCATGATTATGGGCGTAGTAAAAACTATTTGTAAACTCCTATGACTAATTGCTCATGAATTTGTCAAAGAAGGATGTACTTGTTAATTCTTAATGACATCCAATAAGTAACCTAAGAACCCAACTCGAATATAACCTCCTAGAAATATTAAAAGTTATTATAAATAGACTATAGTGAATGATTTGGAATATATTCTAGAGGAACTTGAACAAGAAAGGCTTAGTCAAAATTCAACAAATTAAAAAGATAAAGGGAAACCTTTACTAGAATCCCTATAACTCCTGTAAATCAAAGAGTCTCAATTAATAACCAGAAGACTAGGAATTAATTGAATCAACTGGGGAAAGATAATAATTCATCCAAAATAATACTAGGAGAATTGATGAGTTTACAGCTAGCTAGCACATGAGTTTAACTCAATAAGTTTAGGTTTTATGATAAATTTTATAACCTCCTATCATAGAAGAACCAAATAAGGAAGAAAATGAAATTAAAATGCTAATAGAAATTATTGAATTAAGTGATCTAGCAACTTAAATTTTATTTTTAGTAGCATTTCATATTCTCCTATATACTCTAAATATAAGAATGGAGTTAATAAATCTAGTTACAATTTCCATTTCCCAAGGATAAAATCCTATCATTACTCAAATATTAAGTCATATAGCCATTTTTGGGGGCATTGATCAACCAATAAGTGCCTTAAACTTTTAAAATCCTCTTACCACAAAAAGCATCTCTATTTCAACACCTAATCTAATTTCTATTCCAACCATAGGTACTTCCTTATTTATAGCTAGATATCCATTGTATCATATACCTTTCACAAGCTCTCATATCTCAATTCCTATTTTTTAGTAGCATGGGCTCTAATTTTCCTATTGGAAAAGTACACCAAAGTCAAACCTTAGAAAATTTATTAAACAAAATAACACCTACTATTCCTTAAGGACTGTTAGTATTTCTCCAAGGAAGAAATGTAGAAGTTAAAAACTTCCATTTATTATCCATCTTTAGGGGAACTATTGATGAAGATCCAATAACTCATGTTAGAGAATTCTAAACCATGATAGCCATGTTAGCACCCCAAGGAGAAGATAAGATAAAAATGATAACTTAAAATTACCTTAAAGGATAAGGCTGATTTTTGGATCCAAACCTTAAGAACCCAGATATGCTCATGAAAATAATTAAGGTAGCATTTATCTAATGCTTCTTCTCTAATTATAGATTATATATCATTAGAAAAAAACTAACGAGTTTTAGATAAAAAGAAGTCGAGGTTTATGAAAATATCTTTGATAGGTTTGAGGGACTACGTCTTAAAAACTTGAATCATGGATTTATAGCCCATTAGTTAATCCAAATATTTATAGAAGGAATGTTACCATATTATAGACAACATGTAGAATTTTCCATGGAGGAAATATTTTAAATGTCACACCAAAAGAAGGTTGGAGAATGATTGATTCCTTAGTAGATCAAAGCAAACATTGGCCAAAAATTAATGTTATGAAAGATATAACTCATCAAACTAAGTGGCTAAATAAAAAAGTTGATGAATTAACCAAATTATTTAAGAAATAATCCTACATTTCTTAGGAAGAAGTTTGTAATCTATGTGAAAATAAACAACATGATCTCACAACTTGTCTAGCCATAGTATATTATAATGAAGAAGTACAAGAATTGGTTAGAGCTTTTCAATAAATTAGAAATCAAACTCCTTCTTTATTTCAATGGAGACCATTTTACCAACATCAAGTACAAGTCACTCAAAATAATTGTAGACCATTTAGAAATCTAGTTAATGAATAATTGAATTACTTGACTCAAAGTTTAAAGGCTTTCATTTAAGAAAATAGGTACTTGGTAGCCAAAACTAGAAGACAATTCTAGGAGTTGACCAAAAGTGAACTTCCTTCCCAGCCTAAACCTAATCTTGCAAACCAAAAAAAAGGAAAAGAACAATTAAATTCTATAACTACAAGAAGTCAAAAGATTATAAAACCCAAACCTAAAAAGAAGGTTACTTTTGAGGACTAAGTTAAAGAGCTATAATTAGAAGAGAAATCGTCTAAGGAAGATAAAACACCTATAGAATTAGAAAGGATGATTAGAGAAGAAATGAAATAGAAATTAGAAAGTCAACCACCAACATCTTAGCCATCACCTATTGATGAGTGGCGAGGTACCCCTACACTCAACCATATGAAACGAGCGTTGCATGTGCAATTCGGTCAAACTCCGCAGATGGACTAGTTGTGGCACCTAGATAGTTAGCCTTAGGTCGCAGTTCGCTGTCTTCTCACCTGAACTAGTATTGCATTTGTCACGTATGGTTTAGTCCAGATGAGGTGTATGATGTGTTCCTAATCTATGCTACTCCTAAAGTCAGTGGAAAATAATATTAACTAAGCTAAGATAGGAGGAAAAGGATAAGAAAATCTAATCTAGCCTAAATGCGATGAGCAACCGATTCCTTGATCAACCGTACACATCTTGGACCTCATGCATGACTACCACTGGGATTACCAAGCGTAGATCCTAGCTATGCCACTGGGATTACCAAGTAGTCACACTTAAATGCTCGTAATCAAGTCGTACTCGTTCCGCGTTCTAGGAGTTTAAGGGTGAGAGAGAGAAAATAGTAAATAACATTAAAAAAATAAATAACAAAGTGAATGCTGCAATGATGAAGTAATCTCGACCCTTATTGATGGTCATGTGTGTGTCCAAGTATAGCACACTCGAATAAAGACACCGTACAATTACATTCACCACACTGCGGGCAGACATAGGAAAAAATCTAACTCTGGAGGGATCAAACTACTAGAGCTTCGCTACTCTAAAACTGGGATCCCCAAACAAGGAGAGCCATGTCTTATTTATAGATATGGCGGTGGACTACGATATCGCGTACGCAATATTGTAGGGAAGACGCGATATTGCGTACGCGATATTGCGGGGGATGCGATATTGTGGTGGACGCGATATCGCGGCCTATGCAAATCGCATCTCATCATACCCCCACGACTGAATAAAAACTCATCCTCAAGTTACAAGGAGAACAAGATTCATTGATTACATAGTGGATAGGTATGGGATTATTAACTGGAAAAACAAAAATGAAATGATGTCGCAGTGTGGGAAGACACAACACAGAAAAAATTTTACACTACAAAAAATGGGACTCATGTAGTTCTTGGTGGTGATGGCTCCTCATGGGTGCTTTCCCCTTATCACGTGCTCCAAGCTTGGAAGGTTGAAGATGCTAAAGAATGGCTTGGAGCTTCTCCTCTTCGGTCCGAGGATCTTATGCCATCTATGCTAATGTTCCGATGTTTGACGGAGTCGGCACCTCCCATGGACAGGGTAGTTGCAGAAACATCTGATTGGCTTTGACATACCATGCCACGAACACCCATCGTTCCTCTTCATAGGCTCTGGCTTTGTCTTTGTATTCATGAAGCTCTGTTAGCCGTTGAGCCAAGTCGGTTGCAACATCTTTCTGTCCCCGGTAGCTTTCTTTTACCATCGCAAGTTCAGAATTTGTGACATCTAGTTTCTCAACCAATTTCTTGCGCTCTGCAAATTCTACTTCATATTTGATATGGGTGGAAGCTACCTACTGCTCGAGCTCTAACCTTAGGCATCCTGCTATTAACATGACCAGGTTAGCATATCTAAGGTTTGCCAACTTCATGTATTCTATCAAGTCTTGGATCTATAGGTCTTGGTTCTTAATTTCTGCTTGGTGGGTGAAGGCGTAAGTGTCCAATATGGCCCTCCAATTAGTGTGCTGAGCACTGATGTTGTTGATTTGAGCATTGGCCATATGGATCTCCTTCTCCAAGATTTGTTTGTACATCTCCACCTGATCATGAAAATGCTCTTTCAACTTCTCGTGTCGTTTAGCCTCATTCTGCCATGCGCTTATCTTGATGGTTGATTTTTGTTGAACAGTGGGTACCTCCTCCATTGAGAGGGTTCGATTTTCTCTAGTTAAACGATTTACATCTCGGTTGACCCGAATGAACTATTCTCGTAACTGATGAAAGTGTTCATCAAGAACATTCTTTTGTTTCTCCACAGAAGTCAACCGAAGGTTATCTACAACCAACTGCTTATTCTCTCCTTATAAGGCCTTGGGTTTCTTAAGATGCGCATGAGTTTGCGCTTGTGCTGCGGAGGCATCCCAAGTGGCCGTCTCCTTTTCTTCTACCACCTTCTTATTTTCTACAATTAGCTTTGTTAATTGCTTAGTTCTAAAATTTTCCAGCTAGTCTGTAGGAACAAATTGTAGAGGATCCCGCTGTGCTGCTTTTAAGGCTACGAGCTGCTCTTGTAGTTTCTGCACTTCAGCTTCAGCATGCTCGGCCCTTACTTCGGATATGACTAGCTTCCCCTTCATGGAAATAAGGTCTGATTGAATTGCTGTTACATCCTAGGAAATGTCAAACAGAGATGCCAAAAATTGTCCTATTTGAAGCAATCTATCCAGTGCATCCTCATGTTTCATAGGAGTCATTAAGGTTCCGACAAGAGTTTGAGCATCCCGTGCTTTTGAAAGATCTTTCGGTGGCCCAATAGGCATGTTAAAGGATTCTTTGATATGGTTAGCGACCACTTCAGCAGCTTCCGTGGCATTTTGGTGTTGCATGACCACCATAGTGGCCCCTTCACCAGTCTCTAACTGCACTTGAAAAGATGCCGCAGTTCCTGAGATCTGTTGTGACCATATGCTTTCCCCTCCTCCTGGGTCCTACTTCTTATTGTTGGCTGGGACCTGTGGCTGGAGGTTGACTGGGTCCTGCAAGTTGAGTTACAGGTGATTGAGTCATCTTCTCTTCTTCTTCATCTAGTCCCAGCTCTTCGCCAGTGCTCTTTCTTGGAGCTGGTGCCTTTAATAATTCAGCATAAGAAGCATTCTGGGCCTTTCAAAGGACGTCATTAGTGTACCCCCGAATACCAGCCCGTCGACATAGTTTTATGATAAGACAGGGGAAGGGTAGCGCCATCTTCCATAACTTCCGTTCTTTAAATTGCCTTAGGATCTCCATCAAATATAGATGGGGAAGGTTAGTGTTAACCTTTCCCATCAACACTACACATCCCCTTGCCGCATACGTAGATATTCTTTTCAAACCTTTTGTGGGGAAGAGGTGATAGGTTCCAATTTTGAAATAAACCTTTTTTCACTTTACTGAATCCAGAGAAGCCACCAACCTTCAGGCATGGGTGCATGTCTTTCCAGTGGGACCCCCTAGAACAGCATTGGATTTTTGAGTGCCCTTTTGATTACTCTTACTCCCATTTTTGTTAGATCTACAAGGATATTAGTACAACCGCGTTTCATGATAACTCCCACAGACGTCACCAAAGAGAATCCACAAGTCCCCTTGATGTCACATGCTAATCATTCCCTCTTGGTCCATCCTTCTTCATTCTGGGTGCAATGAACACAAAATTAATTTTAAGTTTTAGAAATTTCAAGAATATCATTGTACCCTTGAACAGAACCTCTTTATTTATAGAGTGGATGAGTGGGTGTA